>SNQJ01S0075605.1:35030-53424 GCA_010110895.2 Picea sitchensis
TCATTTATGAGTATTTAATGCATTGTTTTGTGTGCTAGGAGACACAAAATTGAGCTAGTTTGGAAAGTGGTCAACTTTACAGTCAAAAGTTTTAGAATTTCACAAGGATTTCAATTATGAACTTTGTTTTTGCATTTGAGTAGTGAATTTTTGGAGCATCCCCAATATTGACTTATTTGGTCCATTTACATGGTATTTTTGAGTATTTTGGGATGGAGATAAGCAGATTAATTGTTTTGAAAGGAACTCAAGATGAAACAAAATATGTTATCAACATTGTAATTTGAGTTCTTTTATGTCATCTCATTTCCACTTCAATATAATATTTAGATTTATGAGTTTTGGGTAAAGAGCACGACCTCAAAATTTTGCAATCACCTTAATAGATCCTAGAAATTATACAGAAACAAGTTAGATACTACATGTATATATTTTCAACAATAAGTGGTGTCTAAGGATTTTCAGATCATTGATATCCAAGCAAGGAATGAAAATTTCAGGAACATTTCCAGTGGAGAGTTGATTGCTCAAGATGGTAAGAAGAAGAAGGACACGAGCAAAGTCAAGTTCTTTGCATGTCACGAGTTTAGACATTATGCAGGGAAATGTTCGCACAAGAAGAAGGGGGGAAATGAAATGCATTCAAGGGTAGTTGCATCGAAAAATACTCAATTGGATGAGTTTTACAAGAAGTTTGAAAAAACAAAGTTGTTAATTATTTCCCATACTTCCTTGGGCACTAGATCAGATGGTGCATGGTTGATATATAATGGAGCCACATGTCATGTGACAGGAGCATGAGAGGTGTTTGAGAGCTTCATAGAGTCTAACTTAGATATTCATGTGGAATTTGGTATGGGGACCAAGCATGCAGTGGAGAGATTTGGAACAGTGCCATTCCGGATGGAGTCAAGAGGCACATTGAGAGTGCTTGATGTGTTATGAGTGTCATAACTCAAGAGGAGTGTGATATTAGTATCAGTGATTGAGAAGAATGGATTTGGCATAACGTTCTAGGATGGAAAGGAGATTATCATGCCTAAAGGATCTAACTCAGACAAAGAAATAGTATTTGGAGTTAGAGAGAGAAACTTGTATAGGCTAAAGGGCTAGCCTATGAGAGAAATTGCCAACAACATAGTGATAGAGAACAGGGAGTAGGTAGCTCCAAGGGTTGAGAAGCTAAGAGGTAGTCAACCTTTAGGTTCAGGTGTGAAGGAAAAACCTTCCAAGTCAATCAAGAAGGAGTCATGGTACGATATGACCATGCAGGATGCTCAGAAGCAGGAGACATATAAGAGCATGCTTAGCGATAGTGATTCTTCATAGACAGGTCAGACCATCATGACAAGGATAGCTTCTGTGTCACAGGGAGCAACCCATCAGGTGTATTGGAGAGAAGGCATGGTAGCAGATATGGTAGCGAAGATAGAGCCAATTCTAGGTGGGAGAAGTACCTTCCTCGCTAAGAGGGAGTGTTGTTTCTTTTGGTATCATCAGACAAATACTTCCACATTGGCATGTGTCTATCATGAGGAATTTGTCAAAGAATCTTCTAGTCTTCAGTTTACTTTAGTTAAAAGGAATTAATTAAAGAAAAAAATTATTTATTTAAGTGAATTGAGTTATTTAAGGAACATGTATAACATGAAACATGTAATCTAAATCTTAAGTGAGTGTGAGAAGTAATATCAACCATAGATATCTTTGAATATTAGAAATATATTGTAGTTCCTGATTATAAGAGAAAGGATAGGGAGAAGGAGGAAGACACTTGTGTGAGATACACTTGTGAGAGATTTGTGTTGAGGGATTCGAAATAGTCATGAATTTGAGAGGAAGTCACTTTGGTGAGAGAACAAGGTTGAGGATATCAAAGAAGGACTTTTGCTAGTGTGAGGAGTTTAGGAGCAAAGAATGACTTTTTCTTACACTAGAGTGAGGAGATGTCACTGGTTGGGTGAAGAGATTTCATCCAAGTATTGATGAGAGGGTTGGATGAAAAAGGATTGTGATTCAAGATCTTGATAAGTGGAGAAGGAATTTCATCTAGAGATTATACAGGTCAAGGAAGAGAGAGAACATAAGCAGTTGCAGGTGGGTTTCAGAGGAAAGAAGCTATGAGGAAGAGCAGAGTCATGCAGGATTTCCATACATATATGTGGCTCATTGTTTAGACAGTTGCGGATATCCGTGGGTCACAGAAGGGAAAGTCACAGATGTCCATGGGTCATAGAAAGGAAAGTCATGGATTTATCTGGAAACATGCCAGAATAGGTCGTACAACAACACACGTGTTTCTAGGTTTGTTTGCAATGTATAATTCTCTTAGTAGGCCATTTTTCCTATTACAGGAGCCATGATTTGACCTTAATAAAAGAATCATTGGACTAGTTTTCCCTTCGGGGTTTTTCCAGGGATTTACCTAAAAATATTATTGTTCTTATGTGCTTGATTTGGTTTCCTTGTCTATGTTTCCATTGCACTTTTAGTTGATTACTCAACTGTTCTTTTAGTAGATAAAGTGATTTTATTTTGAGCTAATTGTCGGGTGTTGAGTAGAGGACGTAGTGCCCCCACCTTAGCAGGTTCTACTAACCTCCTGACCTATGGATCTTGAATTCCTTTGAGCCAAAATGGCTCTTCGATTCCTAGCTGAAACCTTCAACCCATATAACCACAAGTCCTTCTAGAATTTATGCTCACATGCACAAGCGCTAGGTGTAAACCTCCACCCCTCATGACCACTGGCGTGACCACAGACTTAACCCCAAAAGGTGCATCACATTTGACAATGTTGGGACTTTCCTTTCAAAGCGTCCTGGCTCCTCTAGTTCTCAAAATCCCAAAATGGGCTAACGGTCCCTAGCTCCTCCCTTAAGTTCTACTGATGTGAACCTCAACTACGACCTGGGGCCCACCCTCTGAGTGCATCAAGATTTCATGTATCGGGGATTTGTGAAGTGGGCCTCTCTCCTTCTCCCAATATCTGAAATCGCGATGACCACGTATGCCAGATCAACGGTCCTGATTCTCCCCATGATCAATGATCCATATCGTGTCAGTATTTTGCGTATCATGACTTCCGGGTAGTTGTTTCATCCACACTCTCGATTACCAAAATGCTGAAATTTTGGAGCGCCTCAAATCAATGGCTCATGCCCCTCACGATCTAATGGTTGTTATCCCTCCTGAGCTTGCTAGTGTTGAAAGACTCTCACCTTTATACTTCCTGCAACTCCACTTGATCTAAAAGTCTATGGGTATCGACGATTCTCCCTACGAGAGTTTCCACTGTCTGTTTAGCTTCTCGATAATTTCCTGGCCAAACAACTCAGCGTCTTTCCTCCTGATATTGATTCCACGAGGTGAATACGAACCTTGTCCTTCCTTCAAACTCTTTGAAGTCTCTATCCCTCTTGAGCTTGATTCTTTCTACAAACTCAAGGATTCGAAAGAATTCTTGCACGCACTCCTTGGGGATTCCATGATAATCTCTGATTATCTGATGTCTTCCAACCTTGCGCACTCCTTGCAATAGAAGATCTTCAACCACTCACCTGGATGGAAAATTCTAAGACTTCAGTCTGGCTTGCACACACCTTGCACGACTTTGTGCTATACTTACACTTATGTTGGTATAAGACAACGATATCCCTCCATAGTTTTTCCGAGATAAACTCAGAATCTTGTCAACGCACTCCTTTCAGGAATTCTTAGGAAGATAAACAATTGAAACTTACAATCTCCCTCTCATGGACTTCATACATTCAACATGAAATCATAGATACACACACAACATTGAAACAAATGCATAACAGAGTATTTGAGCAACCTGTAAACATACCATTCAATAGATGCAAACAGTGGCCATAACAAGACCATGAAATTGGATCAAAGCATTCTTATATTAATTCAAGTGCTTCTATACATGGATTCAATAGAAATAAATATCTTCTCATACAACTTCTACAATCTCTATTCTTATCTTCTCTCCTATGCTCTCTTTCTCTATCGCTTCTAACTACTATGTGAATAATGATACAATACAATACATACGAGGGAGATTTCTCAAATTTTCCCTCCTACAACCTCAAGCCATCTAATCAAATTAAATCCTACCTCTACTTTACATTCATTACATTAAATGCCTACAACCGAAAGATGAGAGAAACGCTCAAGATCTGCATTACAATCTCCAAACCATAAAAGCAAACGTATCTTTTTCACATATTACATTAATGTTTCATCCTTTCAAATTCAAAACATCTTCAAAATGTGCATTGGTGCATATCCAGTTGTCCTCCACTTGTGCTTGCTTGCGATGCTCCTGTATCATACTCCTCTAGATGAAAAATTCATGGAATCCTGTCCATGAGCTCCTGCACCGTCTGTCAATGTTTATGGATATTTTCTTCACTTTCCCAGCTAGCATCCTCAATCGGGTGTCCTTTCCATTTTACCAAATATTCAAGATATGTTTTTCTCTGGGTCTTCTTGCTAACTCTCTGATCAATGATCTTTTCCATCTGCGGCTTTCAGCTACAGGCATCTGTTTAACCCACTGAATTTCCTTTTGATTCTATTCTCTTCATGCTTCATCTTCTCTGTAAGGATACATATCTTCTACGTTGAATATGGGCAATATTCCCACACCATCTGGCAATTCTATCTCATAGGAATTTGCCTTAAATTTCTGTAAAATCTTACACGGTCCTATCTTTTTCATCTTTAGTTTATTATACGTTCCCCTTGGGAACCTTTCTTTTCTTATATGTGTTAAGACTAAATCTCCCACTTCGAACTGAAGCTCTCTTCTGTGCCGATCTTCTCTGCATTTATATTCCTGGTTGGAATTCTACAACTGCTCTTTAATCTTACTGTGGTGCTCCTGCATCTCTGCTGCAAAATATTCCGCTCCATCACTCCTAAACTCACTCTACTCTAAGTCTTTCAACTCAGATACTCCTCTTGGCTGCATTCCATACATTATCTAGAATGGGCTCTGTCCTGTGCTCTGGTTAGGTGAGTCATTATATGCAAATTCCTCTTGCAACAGAATCTGATCCCACTGACTGTGATGTTCAACTACTAAACTCCTCAATAAGTCCCCCAAACTTCGATTTACTACCTCAGTCTATCCATCCATCTGAGGATGATATGTTGAGATAAAAGATAAATATGTCCCCAACTTCTTCCATATTTTCATCCAGAAATGACCAACAAATTTGGTATCCCTGTCCGAAACAATACTCTTGGGTAAACCATGAATTCAAACAAATTCTTTGAAAAACATATTTGCAATGTGTGTTGCATCACTGGTTTTATGACATGGAATGAAATGTGCCATTTTTTAGAATCTGTCGACTACCACGAATATGAAATTGCAACCTCTCTATGTCCTCGGCAGTCCTAACAAAAAATCCATGCTTACTGTGTTCCACAGTCTCTCTGGTATCGTCAATGGTTGATACAACCCTGTATTTTGGTTTTTCCCCTTTGCGTGCTGGCAAATTCTACATCTGTTGACAAATTTCTTGACATTTGTCCTCATCCCTCACCAATAATGTAAAATGTTCAGTTGCTCAAATTTGTTTTCATGGCCGAAATGTCCAGCCAACCCCCACTATGTTTTTCCTTTAAAAGGTTTTCTCTCATAGAACTCTTTGGGATACACAACTAATTTCCTCTAAATAACAGTCCATCCTGAATTAAATATTCAATTCATTGGCTTCTATCTCTCAGAACATGATTCTCACATGCTTAGTAAGCCTCCTTGATATCTAGATCATATTTGTACATATCCTTAAGGCTATCAAAACCTAAGGTCTTCACACGAAATTCCTACAGAATCAAACATTTCCTACTCAATGCATCAACAACCTTGTTAACAGTTCCAGAAATGTGATTTATAACAAAAGTAAAGTTATGCATAAATTCAACCCATTTTTCATGTTTCTAGTTCAATTTCTCCTGTTTGGTTATGAACTGTAAGGCATGATTTCTGCTATACAAAAAGAACTCCTTTGGAACCAAGTCGTGCCTCCATTTCTTTAGCGCCTGTATGACTACATAAAACTATTCATAATATGTGGAATATTTCATCTTGGCCTTGTTCAACTTCTCACTGAAGTATGCAATTGGTCTATTGTCTTGACTTAAGACTGCTCCAACCACAAATCCACTTGCATCACATCTGACTTGAAATATCTTACTAAAGTCTTGCAGAACCAAAACTAGTTGTTCGATTATCTTCTCCTTTAACAACTTGAAACGTTTTTCTGCTTCCTCTGTCCAATGAAAAGATTTATGTCTTTTCTTGACTATGTCCATCATTGGTGCACTAATCCCACTAAAATTTCTGATGAACTTCCTGTAAAAACTGGCTAGTCCATGGAATCTTCTGACTTCAAAGATATTCGTTGGTGATGGCAATTCTTTGATTGCTTTTACCTTCTCCGGATCCATCTTCAAATCATTCGATGAGATCACAAAACCCAAATAAATGAGTTCCTTCTTCATGAAAGACAACTTCTTCAAATTTATCAACAACTTCTCTTGTTGCAACCTCCTCATCACTAGAGTTAAATGTCTTAAATGTTCTTCCTCAGTCTTACTGAAGATCAATATATCATCAAGATACACAATTACAAATTTTCCAATGAAATCTTTCAAGACTTCGTTGATTAATCTCATAAAAGTACTTGGTGCATTCTTCAAGACAAACGACATGACAAGCCATTCATACAATCCTTAATTTGTCTTGAATGTTGTCTTCCATTCATCACCTTCCCTCTTCTGAATCTGATGATATCCATTTTTCAAATCAATTTTTGAAAAAAAATTTGCCCCGCTCAAGCAATCCATCAAGTCATCCATCCTGGGTAAAGGAAATCTATACCTGATGGTGATTTTGTTTATAGCCCTCGAGTCTGTACACATCCTCCATCCACCATCCTTCTTCGGAATTAACACTGTTGGCACAACGCACAGACTCAAGATTTCTCGGATCAACCCTTTGTCCATCAAATCCTGGACTTGCTTCTTTACTTCTTCATTCTCCTACGATGTCAATCTGTACGCTGCTTTGTTTGGTAAAATCACTCCTGGTATAAGGTCAATGTGATGGATTATAATTCTGATGGGTGACAATGAACAAGGTAAATCGTCCATGACTATATCAGCGAAAGTTTCCAGCAGTTCCTGAATTTCCTCAGGTAGATCATCTATCAAAGTACTGGTCAAGATGACTCTAGGTTTTCTTACCACAACAAATTGCATTTCTTCACCTTTCTTGACTTCATCCATAATTTCCTTCCCACTCATGATAAGTATAGTATTGGTTTCTTCTTCTTTCACCTTCTTGTCTTTAATTGGTAGCAACATATGCATCCTACCATTATTTTCCAAGGTATAGGTGTTCTTTCTTCCATCATGAATAACATTTCTGTCATATTGCCAGGGCCTCCCCAGCAAAATATGATAGACATCCATGGGAATAACATCAGATAAGATCTCATCTCGGTATCCCCCTATCTTAAATTCAACTAAACACTATTTAGTGACTATTACCTGATGTTCTTTTTGCAACCACGAAACTTTATATGGGCTCGGATGTGAAACTGTCTCCAATTCCAACGTTTCCACCATCTCTGTGGATACTAGATTATCTGTGCTTCCACTATCAACTATTAACTTGCATACCCTATCCTTGGCCTTGCAAGCATTCCTACATAAACTGTTCCTCTGGATTGGATTCTTCACCTCCTTCTCTGGCTTCAAGAGAATTTTCCTCATCATTAAGGATCTTTCACCTTCTGCATCTTTTGCCTCAACATTTCTCCTTTACGCTTCTGAAATGTGATCTTCACCTCCTCAATATCTTTTTCTATCGATACATTCCCAAGATTTGTGTCTGATATTTCCATAGACAAAACACTTTATTTCACCTCCTCTACCTCTTCCTCCTCCTCTTGCTCTCGAAAAACTATTCATGTCAGCATATTGTCTTCCTTGTGAACTTCCTCCCCTTTCTGGGTGGTTATGAGGTTTCTTCTCTTCATCCTTGGGCTTCCATACTCTGTCTTGGGCAACTACTTTAACTCTTCTCTGACTTCTACCTCTGACCCTCTGACCTTTCTTTCAGGCCAATTTCTCTTTAGATTTCAGAGTAACCTGATAAGCATCTTCCACATTCCTAATCGTCACCATGCTCATCTCATCCTGAATGTCATATCTCAAACCATTCATATATCTGGCAACCTTTTCATCATCACTCTCATGATGTCCAACTCTAATGTTTATCCTATACAACTCCTTAGTGTATTCCTTTACTGTCATCCCTTTTTGTCTCAAATTCTGCATTGTTCTAAAAAAATTGATTTGGTAATCTCTAGGTATGAATTTGCATTTCATCTTCGTGACCATCCTATCCCAGCTTTTAATTCTTTGTTTGCCTCTGCAACGCCTATCAGCCTGCAATTCATCCCATAATAGTGTTGCATGCCCTTTCAGTCTAGTGACAACGTGCTTTACTTTTCTATCCTCTTCAATATCTTCATAATCGAAATATTTATCCAGAGCTCTAAACCAATCTACCATCTCCTTAACATCTAAGTTTCCTTCATACATCGGAATATCCATTTTTTCTCTGGCATCTATTCTTGCAACAGCTTTGTATAGAAGTTCTCCTACTGCATCTTTGGTTACAACTTCTTCATCGATTCCTTCTTCATTTTCACTTTTGGCCTCACTGATATCTCCTGTATCAGGTGTTCGCCTTTGTGTTGTCTCCATAACATCCAATTGAGAAAAGAGTTATCTCATCTCCCTTTCCATAGTTGGATCAGGTAAAATTCTTTCTTGATGTCTTTTTGGAGGCATTGTTTCAATCTGTTCACGTAGAATTCAAATCACAAATGTCCTCTCTCTTCTCTCTACATAAAACAAAAGTTGTTGGCTCTCATACCACTTGACTCAGTGCCCCTACCTTAGCAGGTTCTGCTGACCTCCCGGACTATGGATCTTGAATTCCTTTGAGTCGAAGTGGCTCTTTGATTCCCTGTTGGAACCTTCAACACATATAACCACAGGTCCTTTTAGAAGTTACACCCACATGCACAAGAGCTAGGCGTAAACCTCCACCCCTCGTGACCATAGACTTAACCGCATAAGGCATATCACGTTTTGTGATGTTGGGACTTCCGTTGCAAAGCGTTACGGCTCCTCCAGTTCTTTAAATCTTGAAATGGACTAACGGTCCCTAGCTCCTCCCTTTTCTCCTGATGTGATCCTCGACTGCGACCTGGAGCCCAACCTTCGAATGAGTCGAGATTTTGCGTATCCAAGATTTGTGAAGTGGCCCTCTCTCCTTCTCCCGATATCTGATATTGAAATGACCGTGTATGCTAGATCAACGGTCTTGATTCTCCCCATGATCAATGGTCTAGATCGTGTCGGGATTTCACGTATTGCGACTTCCAAGTAGTTGTTTCCTCCACACTCCTGATTCCCGAAATGCCAAAATTTCAGAGCGCCTCAAACCAATGTCTCACACCCCTCCCGATATAATAGTTTCTATCCCTCCTAAGCTTGCAAGTGTTGAACAACTCTCTCCTTTATCCTTCATGCAACTCCACTGGATCTAACGGTCCACTAGTATCGACAATTCTCCATCTGAGAGTTTCCACCGTCCGTTTAGTTTCTCGATACTTTCATGGCCAAATAAATCAACGTCTTTCCTCCTGATCTTGATTCCATGAGGTGACTATGAACGTCATCCTTCCTTCAAACTCTTTGAAGTCTCTATCCCTCCTGAGCTTGATTCTTGCTACAAAATCAAGGATTCTAAGTAATTCTTACACACAGTCCTTGGGTCTTCCACGATAATTTCTGATTATCTGATGTCTTCCAACCCTACGCAATCCTTGCGACAGAAGTTCTTCATCCACTCACCTGGTTGGAAAATTCTAAGACTTCAATTTGGCCTGCGCACACCTTGCATGGCTCTGTGCTATAATTGCACTTTTGTTGGTATAACACAACGGTATCCCTCCAGAGTTTTTCTGAGATAAACTCATAATCTTTTCAACGCACTCCTTACGGAATTTCACTGCACTCCTTGCAGGAATTCTCAAGAATAGAAACAATTGAAACTTACACTCTCCCTCTCACGAATTTCATACATTCAACATGAAATCATAGATACACACACATCATTGAAACAAATGCATAACAGAGTATTTGAGCAACCTGTAAACATACAATTCAATAGATGCAAACAATGGCCATAGCAACACCATGAAATTGGATCAAAGCATTCTTATATTAATTCAAGTGCTTCTATACATGGACTCAATACCAACAACTATCTGATCATACAACTTCTACAATATTTGTTCTTCTTTGTTCTCCTATGCTCTCTTTCTCTACTGCTTCTAACTACTATGTGAATAATGATAAAATACAATACATACGAGGGAGATTTATTGAGTTTTCCCTCCTACAACCTCAAGCTATATAATCGAATTAAAGCCTACCTCTACTTTACATTCATTACATTAAATGCCTACAACTGACAGATGAGAGAAATGCTCAAGATTTGTGTTACAATCTCCAAACCATAAAAACAAACGTATCTTTTAGCACCCTATAAATCTGCTTGGCTGTCAAACAGACGACATGGGTAACTGTTTCAACTAGCTTTAGAGTTGAAAACTAGCCGGTTCAACTCAGAGAGGGCTCTCTCGTGTCACTTGATACATCTATGGAAATCGGTGGCTAGATTTGGTTTGTTTTGGGGATTTTTATAAAATTATTGGCTAAGAAGGGGAGGAACACACAGAGCTATGGGATCAAAATTTTTGAAAATGAATGAAAACAATGATCACCAAGTAGAACTCTCCAAAGGATAAAGGCTAAATGAGGCAATGAATCTGAGTTGTAAATTTAAATTTGTAGAGTGTAAGAGGAAAGGGGGAAAACAAGTAACTGCATCAGAGCATTAATCAAATGAATTATGAATTAGTTAGGAAGAAATACACACAGTTTAAATTACTTCAGCCGAGAGCATCACAAGACGAATTATGGGCCTTTAACTCTCCAATTTAAACAGAAGAAAATGCATATGGAATAAACCATCACAGGAAATACAAACAATGAAGGAAGACAAAACTCATATCATAGCCATTATAATCTTTTCATAAACAGTTCAAAATGCTTCTACATATGTGTTCAATTCAGTCCCAGAAAAATTACAATAGAGTCCATAACCATCAGAATTGTGCCCTTGCACTTCTGCCTCCTCGCTTAATACACTCAGAACCTATAATACTTATACAATTCGAGTTCCTTTGGTGTGTAACTGATTACAATAATTGAAACAAAACGTTTCATCTTCTACAATGATTACAAATGACAGTTTTCAGAAAAAATGTTTCATGACCCCTGCAGATTCCTCTGACGCTCCGTCTCCTTCCTCTGCCACGTTTTCTTTGAAATGCCACTCATAATGTTTCGAATATAATTGCATTTATCCATATTCTCATTAAACATTTGGGAATAATATATTTGAAATAAAAATAAATCCCAAATATTTTTCTATCCTGTAGAATTAAATTTCCATAATTTATTTCATGCCCGTGGTTTTTAAAAGCATGTTTTGTTTGCCCAATTCACCATTTCATTCTAAAAACATTTACTTTTACCATTTCTCCATGAAAAATATTTACTGTGTAATGTTTTTCCACTTACCATTTCACTGTGGAAAAACATTTACTGTGTAATGTTTTTCCAATTTACCATCTTTGGCAAAATACCTTTTATGTTCTTCTTTTACTTCTATAAAACCTTTGGATAAAAATTGTCCAAGTTTTCGTTCATGTGCATCTTCCATTTAATTATTTTCCATGGAAATAAACATTAGTCTCCTTGATTTGTAAAATGTGAATTTCACCTTTGTAAAACAATTTCACCGTGAGGAGGAATTTCTTTTATTGTAAATTCCATAATCTTTATTGAAATGCACTCCTGGAAAAATGTCGCACATAAAACATATGATAAATGCTTGCATTTATTATATCGGTCTTGGGATTAAAGTGGTTTAAATCAATTTTCTCTTACCTCCGATGTGTTCCATGTAAAAGCACGTGTCCACCAAAGAAACCACGGTAGTATTCCCCGGTCTCCCTTCACAAAATTAACCTCCTCGTTACTTCAACCTTCGATATGTATGTGGGCCCTCCATCCAATCTTTGAATTTTCCACATTATGAATTGATATTCGTGCCCATGATTTGACGTGATTTCACAAATTAAATATTGGATTAAATATTAATATAAATATAAAAATATTTATATTAATAATAAAAAAACCCCTTTTTTCTATTTTCGAAGGATTTTGGGCATATGAGGCTTAAAAATATGACTTTGTGGATAGGATAAGGGTGCTTAATGAATATGTTTTATTTTCAACGGGAATATGAAAATAAGGGTAAAAGTGAATGAAGTGATGGAACTAAGGGGTTTATATAGGAATATAGGCTAGGTATAGGCTTGAGATATTTGCCAATTTTTGACTCATGGAGTACATGACTATTTTGGAAGATCAGTTGGGTGAAATATTTAGGTGATGGGAGCTTGACGGAGATGGTGATAAAATTTGACAATCTGAGTGGAAAAATAACACAAGGACAAACTGCTTTGGAAAAATAAAATGCAAATCAACAGGTGATAACACCATCAACTTCCGATATTGGGGGTCGGAAAAAATGGTTTTGATTAGACCGCTTTTCACCCCGATGTACCTCTAGTGTCGCCACATATCCACGAATGCAAGCATAATGGTTTCCTCGGCCCACCTTCGAATAATTATCTTCCGCGCTGCTTCTTTCCTCGATATGTGCCTTAGCTGTTGATTTGGGATTCTTCAAGATCACTGGTCTATTGAGTTATACATTTTGTGCCTCTGCTATATTTGTCTATATGCTGATGGATATATCCCAGTCCCCCAAACTATCATTCTTCCATAGTGATATAACATTTCGCTAAATTTCCGAAATTTGGGTCCCGATCTGAAAATTGTTATGGTAATAACATTGGCTCCAACTGGGGATGCTATCCTCCCTGCGAGGTAGAAAAGAACTTGTAGACCAGGTGCCTGATCCATTGGGCTTCTCCCAAAACATGTGTGTGTACCCTTCTCTGTCCTTTTACCAGTGTCTACTGAAAACCAAACTCTGCACACTGCTCTCAACTAAATATTGAATACTGAACACACTGCTAAAATATGACTATACATACTACTGGAAATCCAAACTGAAAAATGCTTGACCAACAAGCTTATTTGCATACTCCTGTCTACTATAAAACTGCTGAAAGGAATACTCAATCAAGTGATGCTAAAGTGGCAATGCAACCAATCAAGCAATTGGCTTCCCAATTTTTCTCTGATCACATCTTTCTTAAGTAGGCAGACAAATGTAAAAGATGGTAGCTGAAAACACAAGTTGACACCAAAACTTGAACTTATGAATAAAACAGAATCCTCTTTCACTGATGACTATAATAGGATGGCCACAGGATCTTGAAAACCATGGAAATTTATTTCTTCTTGATGAGAAAAAACAGAAAGAAAAACCTCTTTCATAAGTGTTTGTTACTCTTTCTTTATTTCTTCTATTCTAAGAACATTTTCAAATGAAATGGAAGCAATAGGTTTGTCTATTCTTCCATTCATATCAACAAAAATATTCATACATTATTGAACATCTTCAAATGTGACAGCCATATTATGTGCATTCTCTTGTTCATCAAACAATTCTGATTTGGTTTCATTAAACTTCTAGAAATTTGCTTGAGGATTGTCATTTTGACTTTCAAATGAATTAATAGAAATAAGTTCCTTCTCATAATCTTCTTGCAAATGTGAAAATCTAATATCATGCACTATTTCACAGTCTAGAGTTCCCATGGATGCACTTTCAAAACCATGATTTTCAAATGAATCAAATAAAAACACTGTCTCTTCATTATCTTTCTGTATTTCTGATTGAAAAATGGCATATGTTGTTTTGTTGCTTTCCTGAAGATCTATGTGATTTGTTTGTTCATTGCTGGAAGTTTCCATAGATGTAGTTTCAGAATCCTCATCCATGTCTAGGCCACTTAGAATTTGAAAAACCATATCATTCATAGGGGGAGAAAGACAACCTTGAAACACTTTGTCTTGCTGAAAATCTTGTTGAATATCTTCATCAAGTTCAGGGGAAGGAAAATGACTTTCAACAACAATTTCTTGATCGGCTTCACCATCAACCAAAGGAGGGGCTAGTATTTGTTGTTGGGCTGAATATTCATAAAGGGATTCTATTATTTCATCATTCATACACTCTTCATTTCCAAAAACATTGTCAAGGTACTTAATGAAATGTTCACAAAATTCACAACAATATTCAAACACCAAGGATGAAGAATTAGATTCTCCATAATGCTTAAAGAATTTTATATGGAAATCTTTAAGAGAGTATAAGTTGCCTGGTTTTAAACCTTCATACCATAATCTTTCTCTCCCCTCTAAAGTAGCCATAAAATTTTTCATCAATCAATCCTCATGAAATTCAACCCCCAACTTACATATGTGCATGTGAAATATAATCAAGTGCAAGGCAACACCATTTCCTTTCCCATCTTCAAATTTAGGAAAATATTTTTGCCAATTTATGTGAGTAATACGATTTGGAAATCCATGAATATGAGATCGATTCATTGGAGCATACCTTGTAGATATTGAACTCATCTTCAGACAATGAAGTCGCCAGTGATGTTTTGGAAGATGGATTCTTCATTGAGAGCAGAGTTGCCAATAAAAATTCAAATTTCTGGATTCTTCTACCAATGGAATCGCCTTCAAACTGATTTTTGATGTGTGGAGTCGCCAGAGAAGGAATATAACCAATGTGTGCCTAAGTGTCTTCTTTTCTCAGACCTTAGAACTCAACCATGTCGTTCTTACCAGTGAAAATTTTTCAATTTAGTCACCGGCAATGGCGCCAAAATGTTAACACCCTATAAATCTGCTCAATTGTCAAACAGATAACAAGGGTAACTATTTCAACCAGCTTTAGAGCTGAAAACTAGCTGGTTCAACTCGAAGAGGGCTCTCTCGTGTCACTTGATATATCTATGGCAATTGGTGGCTAGAATTGGTTTGTTTTGGGGATTTTTATAAAGTTGTTGGCTAAGGGGAGGAACACAGAGGGCTATGGAGTCAAAATTTCTGAAAATGAATGAAAATAATGATCAACAAGTAGAACTCTCCAGAGGATAAAGGCTAAATGAGGCAATGAATCTGAGTTGTAAATTTAAATTTGCAGAGTGTAAGGGGAAAGGGGGAAAACAAGTAACTGCATCAGAGCATTAATCAAATGAATTCTGAAATAGTTAGGAAGAAATACATAGTTTAAATTGCTTCAGCCGAGAGCATTACAAGATGAATTCTAGGCCTTTAACTCTCCAATTTAAACAGAAGAAAATTCATATGGAATAAAAGATCATAGGAAATACAAAAAATGAAGGAAGACAAAAATCATATCATAGCCATTAGAATCTTTTCATAAACAGTTCAAAATGCTTATGCATATGTGTTCAATTCAATCCCAGAAAAATTACAATAGAGTCCAGAACCACCAGAATTGTGCCCTTGCACTTCTGCCTCCTCCTTTAATACACTCAAAACCTATAATACTTATACAATTCGAGTTCCTTTGGTGTGTAACTGATTAAAATAACTGAAACAAAACGTTTCATCTTCTTCAATGATTACAAATGACAGTTTTCAGAAAAAACGTTTCATGACCCCTGCAGATTCCTCTAACGCTTCGGCTCCTTCCTCTGCCACTTTTTCTTTGAAATGCCACTCATAATGTTTTGAATATAATTGCATTTATCCATATTC
The DNA here is from genome assembly GCA_010110895.2 of Picea sitchensis. Taxonomy (NCBI): domain Eukaryota; kingdom Viridiplantae; phylum Streptophyta; class Pinopsida; order Pinales; family Pinaceae; genus Picea; species Picea sitchensis. Next base: position 50,982 of record SNQJ01S0075605.1, read on the forward strand.
TCATTAAACATTTGGGAATAATATATTTGAAATAAAAATAATTCCCAAATAATTTTCTATCCCGTAGAATTAAATTTCTATAATTTATTTCATGCCCGTGGTTTTTAAGACCATGTCTTGTCTTCCCAATTCACCATTTCATTGTAAAAAAATTTACTTTTACCATTTCTCCATGAAAAACGTTTACTGTGTAATGTTTTTCCAATTTACCATTTCACTGTGGAAAAAAATTTACTGTGTAATATTTTTCCAATTTACTATCTTTGGCAAAATACCTTTTATCTTCTTCTTTTACTTCTATAAATCCTTTGGATAAAAATTGCCCAAGTTTCTGTTCACGTGCATCTTCCATTTAATTATTTTCCATGGAAATAAACATTAGTCTCTTTGATTTTTAAAATGTGAATTTCACCTCTGTAAAACAATTTCATCGTGACGAGGATTTTCTTTTATTGGAAATTCCATAATCTTTATTGAAATGCACTCCAAGAAAAATGCGCACATAAAACATATGATAAATGCTTTCATTTATTATATCGGTCTTAGGCTTAAAGTGGTTTAAATCAAACTTCTCTTACCTCCAATGTTTCCATGTAAAAGCACGTGTCCACCAAAGAAACCATGGTAGTATTCCCCGGTCTCCCTTCACAAAATTAACCTCCTCATTACTTCAACCTCTGATATGTATGTGGGCCCTCCATCCAATTTTTGAATTTTCCACATTATGAATTGAGATTCGTGCCCATGATTTGACGTGATTTCACAAATTAAATATTGGATTAAATATTAATATAAATATAAAAATATTTATATTAATAATAAGAAACCCCTTTTTTCTATTTTCGAAGGATTTTGGGCATATGAGGCTTAAAAATATGACTTTGTGGATAGGATAAGGGTGCTTAATGAATATGTTTTATTTTCAACGGGAATATGAAAATAAGGGTAAAAGTGAACGAAGTGATGGAACTAAGGGGTTTAGATAGGAATATAGGCTAGGTATAGGCTTGAGATATTTGCCAATTTTTTACTCATGGAGTACAGGACTATTTTGGATGATCAGTTGGGTGAAAGATTTAGGTGATGGGAGCTTGACGAAGCTGGTGATAAAATTTGACAATCTAAGTGGAAAAATAACATAAGGACAAGCTTCTTTGGAAAATCAAAATGCAAATCAGCAGGTGATAACACCATCAACTTCCGATATCGGGGGTTGGAAAAAATGGTTTTGAGTAGACCAATTTTCGCCCCGATGTACCCTTGGTGTCACCATGCATCCACGAATAAAACCATAATGGTTTCCCTGGCCTGCCTTTGAATAATTATCTTTTGCGCTGCTTCATTCCCCGATATGTGCCTTAGCCGTTGATCCGGGCTTCTTCAAGGTCGACGGTCCACCGAGTTATACATTTTGTGCCTCCGCTATATTTGTCTATATGTTGCTGGATATATCCCGGTCCCCGAAACTAACATGCTTCCATAGTGATATAGCATTTTGCTAAATTTCTGAAATTTCGGTCCTGATCTAAAAATTGTTATGGTGATAACAATATCTTTTCCAGATATTACATTAATGTTTCATCCTTTCAAATTCAAAACGTCTTCAAAATGCACGCTAGTGCATATCCATCTATCCTCCACTTGCGCTTTCTTGCGATGCTCCTGTATCAGTAAAGTGGTAAACGATCAACATGGTATTATTGCATACCAAGGGTTGAGTCCACTCAGGAATAATTTCAACAAACCTCAATTTTCTGGCTAGGTTCAGTGATGATTTTAAGGATGAAAGTTTATATTAAAATGTAGAAACCGAGGCTAATATTACTAGTCCTTAATATGGAAAATTTAAAATATTTGGCGATAGATTTGCAAAAATAGTCAAATTTCTAAGGATTTTATTTAGTTTCTATAAAATTTTGGATATTTTAAAGGTAAAATAATTTTATTTTATGGAATTTGAGCGAGTCATGTTTAGAAAAAATGGAAATTGGCGAATGTTTTTTAAGAAAAAACATGGAAAATTATCCCATTTGGGAAATATAGCCCCTAAAATCATCTCTGGCTAGGTTGTTGGATGGAAAAATGTATATCTCCTCATTCCTAAGGAGTTAGAGGGAATTCCATATATGGTTGGAAATGTCTAAGAATAAGATTTCAAACCATATAACTTGTGCTCCCATTTGAGCTAGGTATGTAGGGTAAACATTCCTTCAAAGATATGGTATCCAAAGTGACCATAAAAAATCCAAAAGTAATACTTTCAACAATATCCATCTTGCAATATTTTTATTGGACATCTATAGGCTTGTAATATTTATCTGGATGTATGTAGGCTCCCCCTATATTTGACATCAATGACAAAAATATTTCCAACAGTTTACACTTGCAACCCAAGGAGTAGCAGTTGCCCAATGACCTATTGCAACAACAATTGTCATCTCCA
>SNQJ01S0075605.1:53434-70255 GCA_010110895.2 Picea sitchensis
GAAAGTATAAAAAGAGATAGTATTGAGAGAAAGTGTGTGGGTGCAAGATATAGTAACTTTTGAAGAAGTAGATGAGAAAAGATTGAATATCATTCCAAAAGGGAAGAGTTGTGAAATCAGTTCTAGGTCATCTTGGAAATCTCGCAATAACGTTTTTTCTTGGATATTTCAGACCTTGAAATTTTGAAGAGATGGAGGAGAGATCTTGGTGTACATTTTGTAACAATTTTAGATGTTGGTTTTCTACAATTTAAGAGATATTCCCTATGGAATTTAGGGTTCCTGAATGCTCTTTAAATCCACATCAAATAGGTCAGTTTGGCACTTTCTCTATAACATGCTTTTTGGGATGTTTGAGACCTTGAAAGTTTGAAGAGATAGGAGAGATATCTTGTTGTACATGTGGTAAAAATTTCAAACATTGGTTCGTTGTACTTTCATAGATATTCCTCGTGGAAGTTAGGGTTCTTGTTGTAGTGGCTAGTCCGCCCCATCGACTAGACCCATCAATCAACTAGCCAAGTCGATTGTAGTAGTCGGTTAGGAAGTCACTCGAACCATCAGTTAGAGTCGACCAACTGCATAGTTAAGGAATGTAACCAACTTGTAACTATATATAACACATATATACACTATCATGTAATGGAAAGACATAAGAGGTTTTTCTAGAATGATATATAATAAAATTTGTTGATGGTTCTCCCCCTTTTGTGTATTTTATTCTATGTGTCTATGTGCTCTTTTATACAAAGCTATAGTGTGTGTAATGCGTTATGTAAGGATCTACTGACAACCTTCTTGTACTTTCCCTTAGAATACAACATCGATTTTGTTTCCATTATTCTGATCTAAAAATAGTGGGTTGACTTGTTATTTTATGCAAGCACCCTCTATTCCATTTAAATAAAACTTTACAGGACCTTGCTCAATGTGTTAAAATATGCAAGATAGATTATGTGCCCAGTTTATGCATCTTCTTTTAAATGTTCATGTGTGAGGAAATTTTCCTTTAAAAGGTTAAATATGTGTTTTAAATAAATACAAAACAATCATAACTTGCAGCAAATAAACCATCAAAATCACAACAATAACAAGATGATAAAGGAGTTCACCCCTCTCTGGGCTACATCTCCTTGAGCCTCCATCAATGGGCTTGGCTCTTTGGGATAAATTTGTCAAAGATTATTTTACAAGATACTTCTCAACTCCAATGGATTATCTGACTGTACCATTGGGTTCAAAATACATAAAAAACCCCAAAAATGACTAATAGAACTGTGAAAACGGATCTTGGCTCTTCCGGGCATGACCTCTTCTACATGTGGCCTTGAGCTTCACTGAGCTTCCTTGTGGAAAAAACACCTGTAAAAGTCCTCAAATGGATCTGAAACCTATCCCAATGTGTTCAAATCATAATAATTATCCAAAAATAACTATTCAGTCACAAAAAATAGACTTGGGCTCATCTGAGCATGACCTCAATCAATGAGGGCTTCAAGCTTCCTAGAGCTCTCTGAAACTTCAATGGTGAAAAATATGCAAAAGAAGTCTTCAAATGGATTTTAAAATAGTTCCAATGGATTCAGAATGTCCAAAAACCCCTAGTTGGGCTTTTTCGGCACCTCATTTGGCCAAAAAATGAAGACAATAGGCCTCCTGCCATTTTCTTCCTTCAAGCTTGCTGTCTCTGGTTCGCCAAAACGCACCTCTGTGTGCCCAACCTAGCTCACGCGAAAAAACTCATGCTAAAACCTAGCACCAATGCATAACTGAAAAATGGGAGAAACTGTAGGATGGTTAGGGTGCGCCCAGCCCCTAACTGCCAAGACTGTGGTCATGTGGTCCATGTGACCGCACGCTCAAATAAAAAGGCCAAGGTTCCAAGAGCGAATGAACAAGTGACAAGTGGCATGAATTGTAACCATTTGAAAATATAAACCCACGCTTGAAAAGTGTAGGTCATATGGTATGGGTTGTGCGACCGGGGGCTGGGCCTAAGCCCCAGCCCGGACCCCCGCGCCAACCATACAACAATACACATTTAAATAAATATTAAACCATTCATATAACAAGGAACACAGTGTGGTACGTTGGCAGCGTAGAATTTTCAAAGGCTATGCATGGTGGGGAGGTCCAGGGTTCGATCCCCATGGACTCCATAACTTTTAAACAAACAACCAAACCAATAACAGGGTGCCACGTGGCACCAAACCACTTGACCAAAAAGATGCCACATGTCACAAATTGGTTCATCCACATCTGCCAATAAATGAATGCCATGTCACCAACTACCACCTCAGTGTATAGACATGCCATGTCATCGTACGACCTCTACCACGTCAGCATCCGTACGGACTGTACAGTCAGCACATTTTTTTTTCCCTGTTTGATGATTCGAACAGAATGAGATATCTTTCTCATCCGACATTCGTTTGAACCCAAACAAGTTGCATTGGGTTCGTGATGATGAGGGCTACGCACCCGTTTGTTTTGAGGCAATTCTGATAACTTTGATTTTTGAGCTAAATTTTGACCCTTGGTCCAGATTCTGATCATGCCTTCCCACTGAAAGGCTTTTGGACCCACAAAATCTTATGATTATCTTCCTGAGATTCAATACTCTTATGCTTCCAAGTTCTATCAATTGATTCTACTTGAAAAGTCCTTTTGACAATCACCTGAATAACTTGACATGCCTTGCACTGCAACTAGCTATGTCTCTCAACTACTGTTCTCTGGCTGTTGACCCACTATTCTCCTTGTTCTTGGAAGACTACCAGAATTCCCATTGAGAATCAAGTCCCTCTTATGAACTCTTTGCTGTCAACACAATCCGCTCTACAATGGTTGCAAAAACTTTCCTGCGACACCTCGTCACAAACCAAGAAAACCATCAATCTTGAAAACAAATTTATACAAGACTAAAAATGATGCCAACAAAGTCTTTTTTCTCTTCAAGCAAACTATCACATTTTGTACTTCATCAAATAACATGGCATTTTCCTGCATCTCGGTGTACTCAAAATCGACGTACAAACCAACAAACACGATCGACTAAACATAAGTCGAAAAACATGATCGACACAACATAGTCGTCAAGACAACATTGACACCAGTTGAGACTCATTTGAAACATATAAACCTTCCCAATGACAAGTCGACATTCATGATACACATTCATGTTACAATCATGAGTCATTCATAATGAACTATCACCAGGTTCACTGTTTACACACACAAAAAAACACATGTATGTACATAGCTCTTCAACTCTCCTTCAAGTACAAACATAAGTACATAAACCCGAAACATGTGGGTACATAAGATATGAATNCAAGTGAACATCATACCCTCTTTTACATCCTCCTGGCGAAGTTGTGCAACAAAAAGAATGCCTTCAAATGAATTGCATTCACACGCAACTTGCATCATACAAGTTGTGATAAATTGCTGCAACTTGTCATACTCTCAACATCAATGCATACATAAGGTTGAAATGCACATCTACAATAGAAAATGCAATCCTTACTTGCTCAAGAAATATAACCATTTCTTACCAAGCCAACTCAATGGTGAATTTTTCTGCTGAAAATTGTCTTCTTGTGAATCATCTTGACACACATCAATGATGGAATCTCCTCTTCCATTCTTTCCAATCTCTTTATCCATCTGCTTCTTGTGCTGTGGATGAGTGGTTGGATGCAATGTCCAACATTGTTCAATATGATGACCCCTCTTCTGACAATGAGTGCAAATCTTTTGCATCCTCTTTTCAAGTTGTCTTTGCTTGTAAAGTTTCTTGAAAGTGGTCAATCTTTTCCAGCATTTTGAAACATGATGGTTATATAAACCACAATGTGTACATGGATTTTTTCTTCCATTTTTACATGCAAATTTATCATGCTTAACATAATCAAAAGCAACTAAATGTTAGGCAGAATTATACCTTGAACATTCACCTTTATCGCCTCTTTGAGGAGGTGAATTGGAAGAGTTACAAGCTCTCCTTTGAAGACCAACAACAATGTTCTTGTCCTCATGGCTGTCACAACTCTCTTGTTTCACACATTTTCATTCATCTTGAACACATACTTTGCATGCTTGAGGTATTGAACTTGCAACAAAATTTCTTGAACTTTCACCTTTATAGCCTTCTTGAGGAGGTGAACTTGAAACAAAATTTGTTCTTGGAACTTTTTCCCTTGTCTCCTCAACTTTGGAATTTGCTCCATCTTTCTGTTCATATCTAAGACCACAATACTTGGGCCTCTCTTCAAAAACAATAGGCTCAACAATGCCTTGTGCATGCTTTCCTAACCCTCTACCTTCATAGCCCATTTTTAACAATAACTTGGACCCTATTCCTCTTGTGTGATTTTCAAAAACACCAAAGCATTAATCTTGAGAGGAATTTGAAGATAAACTAACATTACATACCTCATGTTCACGCATGTACTTGGTAAGGGTTTCCTTTGCCTCATGGAGTTGAGTCTCCATCTCATGCAACTTTTCAAGAAGCTGGTGTTTCTCCTCCTTTATGGCCATCAACTGCTCTTCAAGAGAAATCCTCTCTTCTCTATCTTCCCACAAATCTTGTACCATATCTCTCATGGTTACAAACTCCTTCAACATCTCTTTTTCAAAGAACTTGGATAATGAATATGTATGAGAACTATCAATGTTTGAAGCTTCCTCCATCCTTGCAAGATATCAAACTTCAACACAAAACTTGCACAAATACCAACGGCTAAATCTCTAGCTATCAATGGAAATCACATGAGCAAAACAAACTATGCTCTCATACCACCTGATCTGAAAATAGTGGGATGACTTGTTATGCTATGCAAGCACCCTCTATTCCATTTAAATAAAACTTTACAGGACCTTGCTCAATGTGTTAAAATATGCAAGATAGATTATGTGCCCAGTTTATGCATCTTCTTTTAAATGTTCACATGTGAGGAAATTTTCCTTTAAAAGGTTAAATATGTGTTTTAAATAAATACACAACAATCATAACTTGCAGTAAATAAACCATCAAACTCACAACAATAACAAGATGATAAAGGAGTCCACCCCTCTCTGGGCTACATCTCCTTGAGCCTCCATCAATGGACTTGGCTCTTTGGGATTAATTTGTCAAAGATTCTTTTACAAGCTACTGCTCTACTCCAATGGATTATATGACTGTACCATTGGGTTCAAAACACATAAAAACCCCAAAAATGACTAATAGAACTCTGAAAACAGATCTTGGCTCTTTCGGGCATGACCTCCTCTACATGTGGCCTTGAGCTTCCCTGAGCTTCCTTGTGGCAAAACACCTGTAAAAGTCCTCAAATGGATCTGAAACCTATCCCAATGTGTTCATAGCATAATAGTTAGCCAAAAATATCTATTCAGTCACAGAAAATAGACTTGGGCTCATCTGAGCATGACCTCAATCAATGAGGGCTTCAAGCTTCCTAGAGCTCTCTGAAACTTCAATGGTGAAAAATCTGCAAAAGAAGTCTTCAAATGGCTTTTAAAATAGTGCCAATGGATTCAGAATGTCCAAAAACCCCTAGTTGGTCTTTTTCGGCACCTCATTTGGCCAAAAAATGAAGAAGATAGGCCTCCTGCCATTTTCTTCCTTCAAGCTTGTTGTCTCTGGTTCGCCAAAACGCACCTCTATGTGCCCAACCTAGCTCACGTGAAAAAACTCATGCTAAAACCTAACACCGGTGCATAACCAAAAAACAGGCGAAACTATAGGATGGTTAGGGCACGCCCAACCCCTAACCGCTAAGACTGTGGTCATGTGGTCCATGTGACCGTGCGCTCAAATAAAAAGGCCAAGGTTCCAAGAGTGAACGGACACGCGAAAAGTGGCGGGGGTTGTAACCATTTGAAAATACAAACCCGTGCATGCAAAGTGTAGGTCATATGGTATGGTTTGTGCGACCGGGGGCTGGGGCTAAGCCCCAGCCCGGACCCTCGCGCCAACCATACAATAATACAAATTTAAATAAATATTAAACCATTCATATAACAAGGAACACGGTGTGGTACATTGAAAGCATAGACTTTGCAAAGGCTATGCACGGTGGGGAGGTCCGAGGTTCAATCCCCACAGACTCCATAATTTTTAAACAAACAACCAAACCAATAACATGGTGCCATGTGGCAGCCCACGACTGGGCCACGTGGCACCAAACCACTTGACCAAAAAGATGCCACGTGTCACAAATTGGTTCATCCACATCTGCCAATAAATGAATGCCACATCACCAACTTCCACCTCAGTGTATGGACATGCCACATCATCGTGCGACCTCTACCACGTCAGTATCCGTATGGACTGTACAGTCAGCACATTTTTTTTTTGCTTGTTTGGTGATTCGAACAGAACGCGATATCTCTCTCATCCGACGTCCATTTGAACCCAAACGAGTTGTGTTGGGTTCGTGACAACAAGGGCTATGCACCCATTTGTTTTGAGGCAATTCTGAGAACTTTGATCTTTGAGCTAAATTTTAACCCTTGGTCCAGATTCTGATCAATTTTTGAACTCGAGGATGCACAACAAAATGCACATATATGCTAACTTTGGAAGACTTATACAAATGGTGGGAGTGTAAGATTATGAATTACATAAAAAAATATGCAAGAATAAATCAATTAACGCTCGTTGAAGCACATGCTCAATTCTTCTCAAAAACTCATGAAATGTTTTTGTAAGCCATTCCAGAAGTCTATTCAGATTTATCAATCAGCCTAATGTGAAAACCCACTTCTGATGAGTAGTCAATGCACAAGATCATAAATGGAGTGAGAAAAAACTTCAATGAGTGGGTCAAGATAATTTTCGAAGAGTACATCAAAGATCAAGTTGTTGAAGATAGAGAGTCAGTTCAGACCATCAAGAGCAAATTCTACACAAAATTGCATGATGGATTCCTTTGCATTGTCCCCTCCCTGTTGCATAAATTATTCTTAGACAAAGGATTCAAGGACATTGTCGAATACCGACTCCCCTTGAAAGATTACCCTCCAAACTCCAACCAGTGAAAGAGACAAGAAGAGTGGGAATTTTTCTTGGAATTTAACTGTAAATATACCAAAGAGGCTTGGGAGTACTTATTAAAGAAATGAACATATAAAAAATGACAATGGACATCATCGACCGTGAGTGATTTGGGTTGGGGTTGGGAGTATGGATGATCCATGTGTCGATATAAGTCGATTTCGAAGACAAAAGTTGAATCGAAGTTGAACCATGATCAAGTTGAAAATGTCAGAAGTCGAGAGAAAGATAACTAACTCAAATGAGAAATCTACGCATCGAATGCATATTCATAAACCATTAGCGTATATTTAAAAAATAGAGTGATATAAAAGGAAAAATAAATGAGAAGAGTTGTGGAATGAGAGGGTTCTCTGAAAATCTCATAGAAAACCTAGCCAGGTGCGGCAGATCGTTGGAGTGGCCCTTGAGAGCACCTCGACGACTCCTGGGACGAGTGGAAGTTTACGATTGAGTATGGAAGCCAATGTCTCCCATCAAGATAATGACCAAGTTGGGATGGAGATCAATGACTTGGGACCCGAAATTCAACTTTCTCCTGTAAGAAGTCCTAGCCTGCTTATTATATACTTCCTCCGACAAAGGCTTCACATAGATACATGGTCACAACAGGTGTCATAACAAACTGATAACACTAGTCAAATAAGAGACAAAATGCTAATTAAAGCATAAGAAAATGGTGAATACCACCTAGAAGATATAATTTTTCATATAAGGGATCTTACGATTGCCACCCCCTTGCCAAATATACTTTTAGAATATTATAATTCAACAAATAGTGAAAATGAACCATCACAACCCTGCAAAGGATGATTCGTCGAATATTTAGATAAATCTTGTCAAACAGATGCTCAAATAACAAGAGACAAATGTGCACAATTTGAAATTGTAGTCGAGTAAAAAATCTAGAACCCCACTCAAGAAAGTAATTCAACCTCTCATACGACCTTGACAAAAAATATTACAATAGTTCCATTTTCGAAGCAATCTCAAAAATAAAACATGGGTCTAAATTATATCCTGATTTACGAAGGCGATGAAGACCCTAAGCGACATTGGTTCTTATGTGAGAAATTTCAATATGTAACCGACATAACTGATGAGGAAAAACAAATGACACAGTTTGGTGTCGCCCTCTGAGCTAGAGCACTTACATAATTTATGAATTATACAGATAATCAACAACATTTGAAGGTTGATATAAAGCAAATCTTCCCCAATTTATTTATAACTCAATATAGCAGTCACTTGGAAGAAAAAAAACTCAGAGAAATCAAACAAAATCCAAGTGAAAAAGTCCAAGAATATGATAAGAGGTTTAAATATTTATTAAGTCAAATCCCTTACGCAATCGACGAAAAGTTGTTGGTACAATGGTATGTAACAAGATTACTACAAAATATCAAAATTCCCCTCTGAATGTTACAATATTTAGTCATGAGAATACATATTGAAAAAATCACAGCGAATCAAAATGGATGACAAAGGAACCCTATCTTCGATAATCACTAAAAAAATTCTAGAAGACAATCTCACAAAGCTACAACAATCAATTGAAAACATGTCGATTGCACGCAACAAACTCTGATGTACCATTTTATCGAGGGTCACACAAATATCACTGCAAGTTCAGTGATGCACTAGACCCAACAATCATACACATCTAGATTGAAACATACAATGATGTTTGTGAAGCCTTGACAAATCATGCAACAAGAGACTTCCCGCAAAATCTAAGGAATGAACGCCCCAAGTGGTGCATTACACTCAGGAATGCCAGCTAAACAAAAAGAACAGATCAAATATTTACTCAGTATATCATACACAGTTGGTCAACCAACATGTCGACCAAGAAAATGAAAATGGATACAAAGGACGAGGTCGATATGGTTATCAAGGTTGAGGTAGATGACAAGGAAATTTTGGCAGAGGACATGGCATAGAACATTATTATTGCTTCAATTGTTGGAAATGTGATCATATAAGCCCAAATTGTCCCATAAAATACATAACTCATCTCAAGTTCTATAATATTTGTGGAGTAGGAGATCATTCCCTAGAGGACTGTCTCATTGTAATAGAAAAAGTCATGAACAATAGAAATGTAAATATTTTGTGCATAGTGCCAAATTAATAGGTTCTAAATTCAAAGAACCTTCATGTGGTAACACATTCAAAATTTGGTGAGGATATTTATTTAGAACCAACAAGTTGAAAAAGGAGAGACCGACAAATATACCCTGATCTAGATCATCAGGACAAACTGATGTGGGAGGCGATGGATTTTTTCAAGAACATCAACTAGGATAAAAAAAATAGGGGAGAACATATGAATATTTTTGATATGACATTAGATGAATTTCTATAGCTATTAAAATAAAAGCAGTCGGTCGGCCACTTGATCGACCTACTAATTATTCTAAGAGAATATAAATAATACCAAAGATATGTTAAAATTATATGCCAACTATCTCAAGAAAGACATATCGATGACTTCGACCCACAATTCAACCTCTAAATTGACAGACACATTATCAAGGAAGTCCTAGTCGATTTTGGATCTCAAGTAAACATACTCCCAAGGGAAACATTGATTCCACTCAGGAAACCACTGCTACAACCAACCATGAATTTCCTGAAGCTAGCAAATCAAAGGTTCATTGAACCAATTAGTACCCTTAAAAGTGTAATATCATCCATAATGGTAATACCAATGAGAGTCTATTTTGAAGTAATCAACTTGGTTGAAGCAATCCCTACCTATCCTGCATTAGTTGGTAAACCATGGGGAAGAAACATGTGAGCTACAATCTCTCTTGAAAGAGATAGAATCAAAATCAATGGAAGCATAAGAAAAATTATAATCCCATTAGATCCAAAGGAAGGAAAACCTTGGGTAGATATATGGGATGGAACATTCCAACAACTATATCAAACAAATAATGAGCAAAGAGACAATTTCAAGCCAAATAGTGAGGGAGAAATCCTAGTCGGATCTCCCTTATCAATAGGAAAAAATTTAGATATAGAATTGTACAACTAGAAAATGGAGAATTATGAGGCTCAAGAAAAATAATGTTGGTCAATATAAGCCATATTTATAGCAAGATCCAAATCATTCTTCTCAGTAAAAGTTGTACCAATTGTGGAAAAAAGAAAGTTAAAGTAAATGCCAAAACTCATCTCGACTCATATAAACTCAAGGAAACCCATGTGATTCAATGAAAGTAACTCTCTGTTGATGCATATCGAAGAAGTGTCCAAGTTAATTGGATATCAAGGAAGAATTCAAAGTCTAGTCGAGTCTTTCATGGTTTAAGCCACCCGATGGTGGGAAATGTTGATGTTTTGGGCAACATCGGGCATACATTCTCTTCCGATGGCCATGTGACTTGGATAAGGAGATTGGCCCAGGCGTAATCTTTATCCTTGCTCATGTGACTTGAAAATACCAAAAAAGACTTAAGGTGATGATGCTTCTCCAGATGGAAATACCATGCATGCATTCTCCTCCGATGGCCATGTGACTTGGCTAAGGAGAATGGCCCAACATTCTCCTCCGATGCCCATGTGACTTGGCTAAGGAAAATTTCCCAACATTTGTCTCTGATGGCCATGTGACTTGGCTAAGGAGAATGGATCAACATTATATTATGATGGCCATGTGACTTGGATAAGGAGAATGGACCAGGGCATTGATGTTCTCCATGTATTATCATATTATACATTCTCCTCATATGGTGATGTGACTTGGCTAAGGAGAATGACAAATTCTCCTCCGATGTCCATGTGACTTGGCTAAGGAGAATGGCCCTGGTGTAGTCTCTATCCTTTCTCATGTGACTTGAAAAGGACTGAGAGAGACTCGAGATGCTATGTGGGAGAAGTATACATCAACTGGGTGCATGGAAAAGAATATTACATCAACCATGCTCAAGGACAACCTTTCTATGAAAAGAATAAATCTAAGAACTACAAGAAGACCCATCTGACCATTAAAGAAGCCCCAGGAATAAATTAAAGAATCATGAAGAGAATTCAACCCCACCAGTAAAATACAGAAAGCAATAAAGTAAAATTGAAGATCGATGAAGAGAATTCGGCCCCACAGGAAAACGACAGACACCTGGACAAGTATAAATATAGGTAGAGTCATTTCATTTGGATACACACAACTCTCCTTCTGCAGTGCATACTATCCAGTTGTCAACTGAAATTGTGGTATTTCTGTATATCTTGGATTTCTTGTTGTCTTGGTGAGTGCGCCACACTTGAGGAGGCAATAGACTTGGAGAAGCTCTCTCTTGGTTGTATTTTGGCTATTTTGGTGAGACACTAGCTCTTGTAGATGCTAGGCTTGGGGAAGATATTCTCTGAATGGTATTTTCTGTTATTGATGGTGATGTACTAGTAATATCTGGGACTTTATTCTTCTATAAGGAAGGTTGATAGGTTTTTTCCCAAGGTTGGGTTTCCCGGGATAAATTCATGTGTTCTTGTGTCTACTATCCATGGTTAATTTTTCTAGATCTTGTTATTTTTGCTGCATTGTTGTAGTTGAGATTTTCAGTGTATAGTTATTCTATGATAACTATGGCATGAAAGGAATTTTTTTTTGAAATCATAAGGCAATAAATTTCTACATAAACCAACTCACCCTGACCTATCACACCTATTGGTGCTCTCATATTTCTAAAACTTCAAGGTTGAAATTTTAGTGAAAGTCAAAGGTTGACTGATCAAAATCAAAATCAAAAGTTGAATTTTTTAATTTTTTCAGGCTTGTTTATGTATTTATGACTCTTTCTTGTCAAGATGGTTTCCTATCTCATATTAGAAGACAAGATGGATGGTGATACAAATTTTAGAGTTATGCACTTGTACATGTTTTTTAAGTTATATCATAAGGGTGTTTGCAGAGGATGTACACTTGAAAAGAATACCAAGGAACCTTGTCCAAGAAGTGATCTTGTATTTTGTGCATTAAGAGGAAAAATCGTACCCTCCCTAGAAGCAGGTCATAGGTGATAGCTATGAGAGGGAGATATAGTGATGGTTTCATGAGACAACAAGTTAGAAGGTCTCTAGTTTGATACATGGAGTAGACTATTCAGCGATAGAGTTATGTACATTAAAGTATACATCCATGTACCAAAGGCGAAGAGGATGAAGTTAGAACCTTTTGGAAAGAAGGGTAATTTTGTGGGATACATAGTGCCTCATATGGAAATTGATAGTGAGTAGAAGGATCCATAGGATGACCATACAAATACCTCTAGTCCAATTGCTCATTCTTCAAACTATTAGTAGAGCCGACAAAGTCAGTGGATATACCTAGAGATGTTGGAGTGACTAGGAAGAGGCCAACATGTCTTTGTGATACTTTGAAGGATGTAGAGGGGAATGTAGCCATGATACTTTCAAGGAGATAAAATGACCTCATATATTCTCTAGTTATATGACATCGATCAGTCACATCATTGATTACAAACCTTCCAGTTATGAGGAGGAGTAGGTAGCTCCACCAGTGGTGAGGAAAATAGCCCCACCAAGTACCATCTCAGAAGGAGCTAGAGTTTGGAGGGAGTCGACCCTTAGGATCTAGTAGGGAGGAATAACCTCCCAAAACAATTCATAGGAGATCAAACTTCATAGGAAGTCAACAAATGCAAAGGGAAAACATGGCTATGGAGTTTGTACAAACTCAGAGGTAGTAATTTTTCACAGGAAGAGCATGATCTCAAAGAGATTTAGCTGGCTTAGGTGGGAGAGAGACATATCCCAAGACTGATACAGGTGTCATGACTTGAGGATGCCAGACAGAAGCTTCAGATGTAGGAGGCTTCTAGGATATGTGAGACCCCGTGGTAGGATTCCCTTGTTTCAGTAGACTTTGCTACAGTGACAGAGGAGGAAGCCAGTCAGGAGGACTAGGGTATCGATTTTTCCTCAGTCACATTGGGAGTAACCAGTGAGGAAGACCAGAAAACAGAGCTTAATTCAGTGATAGAGGGAGTCAGCCTTAGATATCAAGGTGGAGGACCTTGGTCGGATGTACTATTTATTGGCATTAGAGGTGTGGCAAAGACTAGGCGAGATTTTCCTTAAACAATGAAAATGTACAATTGATATTTTTTGCAGGTTCGGTATGATGGACTGTAAGTCCATGGATACACCTATGGACAAAAATATGAATAAGTTGAGGGATTCTGCTTCATATTTATATTTGGTGGATCCCACGATTTAAATGAAGTGGATTGGATCCTTGATGTACCTGGTTAAGACTATGCCGAATATTTTCTTTGTAGTGAGCACCTTGAGCTAGTTTATGACAGAGTAGAGAGACTAATATTGGGTTGCAACAAAGCATGTGTTGAGGTACCTGCATGGTACAATTGGATATCCTCTTAGATATGTCTCAATTGGTGAAGTGAGGTTGCAGGGATATATATATTTTGATTGGACAAGGAGTGGAGTAGATAGATTGAGCACCTTGGGGTGTTGCTTCATCTTGGGATCAGTTACGATTTCAGGAAAGGAATATTCTGTAGCACTCAATACAATAGACATAGAGTATATTTAATCTATTGTCGCAAATAATAAAGTAGTGTGGCTTTAGAATCTTCTTGCAAGACTTCATTTGAGACATGATGTAGAAGGGAGCAATGAAGCTCCAGTAAACATCTACAGATGAGAAAATTGTGGACATTATCACCAATCCTATGTCCAAGGAAATGGACATATGAGTAGCATCAGGAAGACATTCTCCTCAGATGGACATGTGACTTGGCTAAGGAGAATTTCCTAGGTGCAGTATTTATCCTTGATCATGTGACTTGATAAGGGATGATAAAGACTTGAGGTGCTCAAGGGACATGTTTGGCATGATGCAGAATGTCTCTCTCGCTAAGAGGGAGTGTTGATATTTTGGAAAACATTGGGCATACATTCTCCTCCAATGGCCATGTGACTTGGATAAGGATAATGTCCCAAGTGTAGTCTTTATCCTTGCTCAGGTGACTTGACAAGACTGACAAAGACTCAAGGTGCAGATGCTTCTCTAGAGGTAAGTATCAGGTAGGAATTCTTCTCCGATGGCCATGTGACTTGTCTAAGGAGAATGGCCCAACATTATCCTCCAATGGCCATGTGACTTGACTAAGGAGAATGGCCCAACATTTCCCTCCGATGGCCACATGACTTGTCTAAAGAGAATGTATCAACATTCTCTTTTGATGGCCATGTGGCTTGGATAAGGAGAATGTTCCAGGGAATTTATTTTCTCCATGTATCATCATCTTCCACTTTCTCCTCATATGGCCATGTGACTTGTTTAAGGAGAATGGCACATTCTACTCTGATGGCCATGTGACTTCACTAAAAAGAATGGCCCTGGTGTAGTCTCTATCCTTGCTCATGTGACTTGAAAAGGACTGAGAGAGAATTGAGATGCTATGTGGGAGAAATATACATCAACTGGGTGCATTCCAGAGAATATTACATCAACCATGCTCAAGGACAACCTTTTTATGAAAATAATAAATCCAATAAGTATAAGAAGACCCATATGACCATTAAAGAAGACCATTAAAGAAGCCCTAGGAAGCAATTTAAGACTCGGGAAGAGAAGTTGGCCCTACCACTAAAATAAGGAAAGAAATAAAGTAAAATTCAAGACTCAGGAAGATAAGTCGACCCCACAGGAAAAATAAAGGCACTTGGATGAGTATAAATACAGGGAGAGTCATTTCAATTGTACACACACAACTCTCCTTCTGTAGTACACAATAACTAGTTGTTAGTTGTAGTTGTGGTATTTCACTATCTCTTTGAGTTCTTGTTTTCTTGGTGAGTGTGCCACACTTGGAGAGGTGCTAGACTGGGAGAATCTCTCTCTTGGTTGTATTTTGGCCATTCTAGTGAGACTCTAGCTCTTGGAGATGCTAGGCTTAGGGAGGAAATTCATTGAATGGTATTTTGTGTTACTGATGGTGATGTACTAGTAATATATTGGACTTGATTCTTCTATAAGAAAGGTTGTTGGGTTTTCTCCCAAGGTTGAGTTTCCTCGGATAAATTCATGTGTTCTTGTGTCCACTATGAATGGTTATTATTTCTAGATCGTGTTATTTTTGCTGCATTGTTGTAGTGGATATTTTCATTGTATAGTTATTCTATGATAACTATGGCATGAAAGGAAATTTTGTTTTTGAAATAATAAGGCAATAACTATCATATCTGAGAATCAAAAAAATCAATAGGAAAACCATGCACCTCGACTACATACGTGGAACACTGCCACTTTATACTTTTTCAAAAGGTTTGGGGGAAAAAAATTATCGACAAGTCTCGATATCCTGACTTTCAAACCTGGATTCGACCTAGTAGCTCACATCCAACAATGTGAGAAGGAATGGAAAAAAGAAAGATACCAAAATGAATGAGTATGGACACATATATTTCTGAACAAATTATCCGACATGCCACATAAATGGTATAATATCGAAGTAGCGTATAGACATACATTTGACTAGAACATAATCAAAAGTAACTTCGTTAAAGACTTCGAGTTGAAATAAGAGGAGGAACTTCTACAAGTAGCAACAAAAGAAATCAAAACTGTTTTGGGAAAATCAAGTCCTAAGAGGAAAAAGGGAAAAGGTGTACCAAAAGAAAAGCTAAGTAAGATTAAGGAAAATAACGTAACTAATAAATTGGTTACCATAATTAGATTTAGAGACACCGTTTGACAAGTACAAGATACACAATCAATTTGAAACATCAAAGCATTGAAATGTGCAAAAATGAGAAGAGAACAAAGCCTCTGGTCAGAAAATAAAGATGAATAATAGAAAGAAAGAACAAATTCAATACCTAATCAAGATCTGTGTCATTATCTAAACAAGTGAACTGGTCGAGAAAAAAAATTATAAGTACGAGTCTCAAAGGATAGTTGACTGGAAAAAATATCAATCAAGCAAACTTAGTGATCCAGATTTTATGAGCAGAACGAAATGACTAGAAATTATTAACAGGTGATTAACAAAAAATAACAGAGATACATTAAAACTGGTTTTCTATTCAATAAGGAAATAAGATGAAACTGTAAAATGCAGCGGAAACAAGCTTGCTGGAATGGTGGCAACTTGTCTCTGAGAAGAGATGTGATGACTATGCTCATTCGCAAGAAGATGATTACAATGAGGCTCTAAAGGCATTTTTACAATAAAAAAGAATGAAAAAAACCCTAGACATCCAAAAACCTAACCCTAGGAGATGAAGCACCAAAGGTCATGTGGGCCCCCATTTGGGCAAGTTAGTACATCAACTTCTTGGGGTCGTAACTTTTGCACACGATCTCCGTTTTAGGTGCATGTTATCTCGTTGGAAAGGTATTGTCGAGGAGATTCATTTTGGGAGAAATATTGAGGGAAATTCCATGTTGCTCCCCGTTTTCCCAAAAAACATCGTTTAGGGCCTCAAAACGCCTCCGAAAGTTTCAGGACCCTAAAAACTGCTAAAAATAGCAAATTACCAAAATTGCCAGAAAACTATTTTGAGCCAGTTGGAAAAGGTGGGTGGCCACTGATATCCACCTGAATCAATCCTCCCTACTTAGGAAGCAATGGTCTCCACTGCATTGAATTCCCCCATCAGATGAGGAATTTTTTGTCAAATTTGGCCCCGGGTGAGCCACTTGCCTTGGTGCAGGAGCTGCTTTGTTTTGACGACTCGATAAAGATGGATCCTTTGAT
>SNQJ01S0075606.1:0-30978 GCA_010110895.2 Picea sitchensis
AAAGGAATTCGGTGCTTCCAATGAATGTAACTCTTCAAGACATATAAGAAAAAGCATTTCGTGGTTTTCTACCGATTTGGGTTTCCACGTAAAACACTGGTGTACTGTGTATTTGTGTGATTGTTCATTTCTTATTTCTCATTATTGGATAATAATTCTATATTTATATAACACTTGGATTATTTGAAGAAAAGGGATTATAATTACACTATTACTGATTCACCCCTCCTCTCAGTAATCCAACAATCCTTGGTCCTTGTGTAGAAGCATTTGATGACTTCATTGATTCTCGAGACATGTTCTTCCATGGTGGCCTCTACTACTAATGGTACTTCAAGAATTTCCTTATACAACTTTTTGATAGTAACTTGTGTATTCTGTGCCATTTTATCGGCTTCTTCATTCTCTTTTAAATATTTCTCAGGCCTTTCCTTGACTTTGTTCTTCTCCTTCATTTCTCTTTCAAATTTTACTTCAACTTCACTCTTTTCTTGCAAAGCATTTTTATACCTTTGTTTGTTTCCATCTTTTCATTTGTCACCTTAATCACTTCTCTGCATGTTAGGTTTGTGTAAAGCCTTATCTCATGCATAATACCTACCTTCAATATTTGTAGTATGCGTTTAGGAATCTGTGACACTAGTTTCTTCAGGTGACTTAGTGTTTTCATTTGTTCTTACATTTATGGTGTCGGGAACTCAACCGCATTTATATCAATATCCAATACTTTGTGCCCATATGCTAACTTAGATAAGAATGGATTGGAAGTTTGTGCTTCCTCAACCAGACTCATGGACGATCCCTCACCCGAGTCTTTCTTTGGTTCTTTATCCATGGTCTCCAATAGTTTTTTTATCGTCATCAATTGGTCACGCACCTTCTAGTGTTTTTCTTTGTGTTTCCTTGTTGCTTCCTCAATGGACTCATTTGTGGAATCCTGTACTTGGTAGTCAATTATGTCCATGTCGTCATATGTCATATTATAGATATGTGGTACTTTATGTTCTTTCATATTTTTGTGCATAGCTACAACTTGACCCTTTCCCTTGTATTTCCGTTTGACCCTATCTCTTAGGACTGTTTGTTGGACTTATGTTATTGATGGTCCTAGCATATTCCATGCACCATTGTTTTTCCCATTTTCTTGTCCTTCAACGGGTTCTTCCTCATCCCTGTCTTGTTCTTCTTCTTCATTTGGGTGTTTTGTTTTCTCCCATGGAACTTTCCAATCTTCTTCCCAGTCATTACCGATCGAGAATACATCATTTGTTTCCAATTTGTAGTTGGTCGGTAGCCACTAGCACGCAGGTCCCCTTTTGTCTTGAATGTAAATATGGTGCATCCCTTATTCAAATCACACAATATCCTGGTAGGTCTCTACCATCTAGGCGATGATGCATGGCTTCTGTGCTACTATGTGTTGGCATGTTTTTAGACAGAGGCAGAGTATGCGTGTTTTTCATTGATGGTGAATATCAACATGATTAGATGGCGAAGATCAGAATGATCAGTAGCATAGTGATAATGGAAATATCAACAATGTAAGCTCAGAAGGAGGAAAACAGTCAAAGCACGACAAAGGTTTCGTTTCAGAGTTTCGCAGATCGGGAAATCCAAAGGAAAGAGGTTCGAACACGCGATATGTGAAATCGCGATAACAATCCTAACCATTGGAGTCATAGGACACGTGGAAAGCGATTGGAATTTCGTTGACTTGCACATTGGAGGAGTCAATGGAGCATGGTTTGGGAACTCGCGATATGCGAGATCACGAAAATATCTGGACCATCGAATCATCGAGATCATGGATCGTTGATCAGGCATGACGAAGGCCCATGAAGTTGCAAAATCATGATAAGATCTTGACCATTGATCCAAGAGGCACATGTGGCGAGGGATTAACGTTTGGCTGACAGTAATTTCAAAGGAGAGAAGTGCTCGTTTGATTGGCGAGTGGTCATATCTCATGGTCACATTGTCGAGAGATGGAGAGCAGTGCTAGAGAAGACAAGATCTATTTCGGAGTTTGTGACATGGAGAGTCGAGAGGACTCATCACAGAATACCCGAGACGCGAAAGTGAAAAATGCATTTTTGAATAAGGTTGTGGTCACAGCCAGTGGTTACATCTGTGGAAGATGGAGGAAGAAGCTAGCAGTGTTAAGCTCCATCTCGGAGTCTCGGCGATCGCGACTTGGAGTATCAAGATCCTTCATCACATGAATCGTGATATGCGAGATCGCGATGAGATCTGGACCGTTAGATCATTAGAGATCTCGACCGTTGATCAAGCTCGATGAAGTTCACAAGTTTGTGAAATACGAAGCGCCTTTTGGCGCAGCCTGTTGTCAACATTGGTGGTCACGTGAGGGGAAGAAACTAGCGGTGCTAAGCTCCATCTCAGAGTCTTGGTGATCACAACTTGGAGTGTCGAGACCCTTCTTCATAGGAATGCCGAGATGAGAAATCATGAAATTAAAATTCTATTTAGTGCTCGGTCATAGCTAGTGGGCATATGAGATAAATGTGAAATCCTGTGGATTTAATCCAACGGTGCTGGTTAATTGGAAACTTGATCGAAGGGTTTTTGTTTCACCTCACAGGTAATTGATCAGTTATGATTCAGTTAGCAGAACCGAATCATGGTTCTTGGACGGTTAGTGTTTCATTTTTCGATGCATTGTTCTAGGGTTTGAGGGGTAACTGAAGGGGTTGGAGTGTATAACAGAAACACGCAGTGACTGTGCGTGGTTGGCTGTTCTGAATGAAAAATGAGTTGAACTGTAAGAAAGGGAAAATTACAGTATGCGCAGTGTGAGACCGATAGTATGTGCAGTGTGAGATAAAACTCAGAGATGAGTAACATATGAGGAATAGACAAAAGCAAGAGCAGAATTGCAGAATAGCTTGAAGCAGAGAAAAATTGCAGAAAAGACAGAGGAAGAGAAGAATTGAAGAATAGACAAAGGAAGAGAAGAATTGCAGAACAGACAGAGGAAGAGAAGAATTGCAGAACAGTTAGAAGTAGACCATATTTACAGAACAAAGAAGAAGTGGTAAGAATCGATTTATCTGTGTTGTTGGTTATTCAATCATTTATTTATAATTAGGGATGTAGGGTGGTGCTAGGGAGGACTGTGGTCCTCTGATATTCAAGTTGGTGCTTGAATATTGGGAGTTTTAGCTTCCATCTAGTTGTGGCTAGAAAACAGGGTGGCAGGGTGGTGCTTGGGAAAACACAGAGTTTTCTATATGCAAGTTGGTGTTTGTATAAGTGAAAGTAGGTGCTTCCATCCAGTCGGTGCTGGAACACTCAGGGAGTTGGTGCTTCCTTCTAGTGGGTGCTAAAGAAACCAGAGAGTTGGTTCTCTCAAACAATTTGATGCTTCTATAAGTGGAAGTAGGTGCTTCCATCCAGTCAGTGCTAGAACACTCAGGGAGTTGGTGCTTCCTTCTAGTGGGTGCTAGAGAAACCAGAGAGTTGTTTCTCTCAAACAAGTTGGAGCTTGTAAAACAGAGGTAGTAGCCTCACTTTGATTTGGTTCTCAAACATAAATGATGTACAAAACTTAAAAGACTGCCTATCATTTCGAAGAAGAAGAGGTTTTCTCCCTTTATGGGTTTCCTCGTGAAAATCTGTTTCTGTGTATATCTTATGTGTGACTGATGCTCATTATTTATGTTGTCCATATGTTGTATAATATTGATGATCACTTGAAGAAAGATTAAGAATGGTTTAATAGACTTAATTTTTTTTAAGAACAATAACAACTGATTCACCCCCCCTCTCAGTTGTCTTAGTAATTTCAACACTATGTACCTTATCGTGTCGAAGTAGACATATAATGTAACATTTTTATCTATTTTTCTCCTCGTTTTTGTTGTATTCCATAGTTTTTCATACCGCGTAACTACATTAGATTTACTAGTTTTTTTCATAGGTTCGTAATCATTAGGTTCCTTCCACCCAACTAGTGTAATCAGGATGATAATCTAGGAAAAATGTAACTCCATGAATTTATCCTGAGCTTCTATGCAGTCTATCAAAAACTAATTTATCAAAAATGTTTCCCAGTTCATTCTGACCCCCTCTACACACTTTTATGTCATTGTAATGATTGTGACCAACACCTTCTCCTTTCAGAATTTCCTTAATAGTTTGGAGGATAATACCTGCCTCACAAATCTCACAACATCGTCACTTATGTTTGTGACATCTAGCCCCCTCTTCCCTCTAAATGTATTGAATGTATCCTTCATAGTATCTGATAGTGTGTGGATGTAATACCCTTTGTTCAAGTTATATTAAAAAAAAAACAACCTTTAGACACTAACCCTTTAAACATCACCTACATGCAAGTGAAGTCTCTCTTGAGGCATCTATTGGTGTTGTAGAAACCAAGTTTCTATAGTAGTGAGAGAATGGGAGGTGATCATCTTAATCATTCTTACTTATATGTTCTATGCACCTTATATTGTATTTGTTCTTCCTTGGTTATATAGCAGAATTATACTGCGTATTGCAACATAAAACATTTACTGTAACCTTCATAACTATTGCGTAGTGATCATATAGTAGACAAATCTAGTCTAACATGCCTAAGGATATTATTCATGATCAATCACATAAAAGAAAAGAAAACACAGTAATTATCATGGTTCACCCAAATTTTGGCTATGTCCATAATGACTTGCTTCTTTATTATTATTTCTATAATCATCTCAATCTTGTGCACTATGCTTATAATAGAAATACCATTCTATCTCTTCCTCAATCTTTCCTAGCTGCTCTGTAGTGCAAACCTCTCTCTCTAACGTCTCCCTAACAATCAAACATAAACTCTTCATTCTCGGTCTAGTTTCTCATTCTCCTCATGAAGGTTTCAACTACTATTGACCAGAATATAAACATAATAGAATAGGACCCCTATCTTCCCAACTCATTACATATTTATACATGGAATCTAGGGCTCAAAACCCTACTTTCCTTATCCCAAAAACTCAATTACAACTCATTCTGACTTATGACAACTCGTGTTGACTCATTGTTTGGGCTTTATTTTCCTTATTTTACATATGAATGTTTATTTTGTACTCCCCACTATTGTTCTTCATGGTTTTGCACATATTTCAACTTTTGGCATACCGAAATACTATCCTTCCTTTTCTCCTGCTTTATCTTCCTGATTCATTCTCTACCTTAATCTCTTTCTTTGTTCTCTACTAAGTGTGTTATTACTATGCATTGCACTCTTGAATGTGATTCTATTATGCATTCCTAGGCATGAATGCACCTTTAGTATGCACTCCACACCTACATTGTCTTGTTTCTTCTTCTATTGCGCATATCCTCCATACTTAGTATTTTCATGAAAAATGAATCCAAAATGTTTGTCCAACAGATTCCTTAGGGAAAAATATCATGAAAGAATATAACTATGATTAAGTGACCACTGATTAATCCATCTCCAATGTGAAAATTCATCACGAATCATATCCTATGTGAAAATACATCACATATCATCTAGGAGTTGAACATACACCATGTACCCCAAATCTCATGAAGAAGGTCCCCCAAAAAATGTGTAAACACTTTCAGTGTAACCTTGAAAGATAACAAAGTAACCATGAAATATAATAAAGTAACCTTGAGAGATAACACTTCCTACACTACTTCACTGAGATGAAGGATATTGTAGTAGTTATAAATACCTCTAGAACCTTTTAAAGTTGACCTCCAAAAGTAACAATTAAAACATGGGGCCTAATCTCATAAGAAAAATGATACTTCCACATATGGTTGTTCTAAAATAACACTGAAAACTTCAATCTAGGAAACATCAACTAGTAGTTCATCTTTGAAAGGATTGATGTTGTAGTGTAAGTGATATTGTTGATTAATTCATATGTCTTAGACTGTTAAGCCCTAATATTGGCTCATTATCCATTAATTGAGGCATATTAGATTAGTAATGTTATTTTATTTATGTCGGCTTTAGGCCATTAGTTGTAATTATACCTCCCAGTCTCCTATATATACCAAGGAGACATTTTCATTTTGAATCATCTTGTACTTGAACATTTAAGTGGGGTAAAAGGGAGGTTGCCCCTGAGAAGAGGCTTATCTGAAGTATCTCTTTTTCAAGGCGTTGGTACTTTCCCTAAGGTTTTCTATGCTATATTGATGTTTGGGTCTTAACATATGGTATCGAGCTCAAGGTCTTGGGGTTTCAAGTATACATCGAGACATTAGAATTTTCGCTATAAATTGTTGTTTCTACAGCGTTTCAGAAGGAACATCTTGGAGGGTACTTAGAGGATAAATTCGTTAGTTCAAATTTCTGCTCCTTGGGACTTATACTTTCAGAGATACATTTTGTACAAGATAGGGTTATGGAATCAAATCTGAAATGAGTCATTGTGGAATTTTCACTATAAAAAAATTTCTGTAATTTTCAGACCACTGAACTCTGGAGGCCATTTACATAAAGTGGCTAGTGTATCTTTGGTAAAAATTTCAGCAACCCATTGTCATCTTAAATTTGTAGATACACCACATGTAATAAAGATAGGAATTATCGACTAGCCCTATTGACTAGTCTCAGAAAGGTGTTCAAAGGTAAAACAATCATAACTTATTCTAGAGTATCAAATTGAGTGGGACTATTTGCATTGGATCGTGGACAGTCTGTAGTATTTTGGGTGCGAGTTTCAATTTTATATCAATTGGCTGTGCGGGGCACTATCACAAGTGAGATCAGGCCAAAAATGCGGCAAGGATTGTGGAGAAGTTACCATAAATTCCCCTTTGCACATCCAATTTTGATGGGACACATTGGAATTGAAGAAATATTAGAGAAATACATAAAGAGAAAGTTTCATACAGAAGGGCCAAAATTGGAGATACAACAAAATAAATATTGTCTAGCGAGAACCACCTCAAAATCAAGGCTCAAAAGTGATACTTGTCCAACATGCCACCCAAAGACTTCTACACCAAATAAGCCTCCAGAAAATCCTACTTGGACTCTTGATGAAGGTGAAGAAATCGTGGGACATAAATGAACTACAAATAAGATAGATTCAATGGAAGCAGAAGTTGGATACTAAGATGGATTCAATAGAAGCTAAGTTGGATCTTAGATGGATTCGTATGGCTTCGGTTGGACACTAAGATAGATGGTATCATGGAAGTAAAATATTTGAATTGAGAGGACACCAGAAAGTGAAAATGCATACCATAAAATTCATGATGTGGACATAAGGAAGGTGAATCAGAATGGAAACTCAACTTTGGTTTGAAGATAACCGTTCTAAGATTGACATGAGGAAGTTTGATGGCAGGACCAAATCACATGGACTTCTGCCAGTTAGGTAATTCTTTGATCTCCATAATGTACCCACATACACAAAAGATGCAATTGCTTCTTTATATTTGGAACTTCATCAAATTTGTTTGGTGTCGATGGCTTTGTTCAAAATCACTTGTCACTTGGGCAGTTTTCATGGAAAATGATATCACACTATGAGGATACAAGGGCAATACCTTCTTTGTGATTGATAAATCCTCAAACAAGGTTGGAGTTACGATCACATTGAGAACTTCCAAAAGATTGAATATAAAGGTGTAGATATTCAGGATAAAGGCACTTGATTGATGTATTCATAGGAACTTTAAAAAGGACAGCATTCAACATGAGGTTCTCCCTTTGAGACCCAAATCATTGGAGAATGCATTTAAGGTGTGGCAAAGCTCTTGGAAAGTTAAAATATGGCTATGGCTACTGGGAGGACCTATCCTAACATCTCTATAGAGAACAATGCTCCTTCTCTACACCTCAACCTACAAGGTTGACACCTCTCAACAATTGGAGGAAAGAAAACAAAAGGTTTATTCTTTAATTGTATTAAAGTCACGATGAGGGACATAAGTGTGGTGAGGAAGAAATTATTCCTGGATTATTGAAGAGGAAGAAGAACAAGACAAAGAACCATCTCAAGATGAAAAGCAGTAAAACAATTTAGATGCAGTGAGGTTGAAACTCCCACTGATATGGATGCAAATGCATTGGTTTGGAATTAGCACTCCTCAAACCCTGAATCGAAGGATACATCAAAATAAAAAGGTAATAGTCCTAATTGATTACGTAGGTACTGTATTTCATTCACTATAAAGTAGCCAAAAGGAATACTCAAATTGCTTTGTATATCTAGTTCCATAGTTTCAAGTAATGATTCTTGATGGAGGAACTATCAATTGATCGGAAAATGCAATAAAGATCAGAAATCTTACTATGGGAGGAATATGTAATGAATAGTCCAATGATTGCTATACCCACATGGGTGGTCTTGATGTTGTATTAGGAATCAATGGTTACAATCATTAGAACGGTGGCTTTTAATTTTCAGGGCTTTTCATGAAATTTTTATTGGAAGAAAATAAATTGAGTTGAGAGGTATCACGGGAGGCTTTAGATAGATGATAAGCTCCTATGGCATGACAAAATTATTGAAAAGGGGCATCAAAGGTATTGTGCACAATATATATAGATGTTTTCAGAAACATCTAGAACATCCCTATTCCTCAAGATCTCTCAAGGATCATTGATAAGCATTCCAAAGTATTTGAGAATCTATTCCCCAAAGGTCTCCCACCCTGAAATCATGATCATGAAATTCACTAATTCCTAGGAGTGTTCCTCCCTAACATCGAGATTATAGGATACCCTTATACTTGGAGATTGAAGCATGGTTGAAGAAATGTTAGAGGATGGAATTATTAGACCCACAACAAAGTTCTTACTCTGCACTAGTGTGTGAGTATTCAAGAAAGATAGCTCATGGCGTATGTGTCTAGATTATAGAGATCTTAACAAGATCACTAATGAGATAAGTTTCCCATTCAAGTGATTGATGAATTGTTAGATGAACTACATGGAACAATCTATTTCCTAAATTGGATCTTAAGTTGGTATCATTAGATCAAAATGAAGGAAAGAAGATATCTTAAAAGCAACATTCGAACATGAAGGCCATTATGAATTTTTTTTGGTCATGCCTTTTGGCCTTACAAATGCACCTTCCACATTCCAAGGGTTGATGAATTCCATTTCAAGCCTTCCTTCATGATAATTTTATTGTTAGTGTTTTTATGATATACTAATCTATAGAAAATGCTTGGGAGGATCATGGCACAGCTTATGACAAGATGCTACAACTATTAAAGGAGCAAAAACTATATGCTAAACCATCAAAATGTTTCTTTGGATTAAAGAGACAAAATTATTTGGGTCATATTGTATCTCATGAAGGTGTCAAGGTAAGACCCTAACAAGATTCAAGGCCATGATGAATTTGGGTGATTCTAAAACATTAAAAAATCTTAGGATTTTTGGGTTTGACAAGTTACTACCCATAAGTTTGTTAGGAACTATGGAAGAATAGAAACACCTTTAAGCACTATTAAGAAGGTCACATTTTCATGGACTCCATAGGCAACTAAATCTTTTGAACAACAGCAATTTGATGTGTACAATCTGTCTTAGCCCTCAGAGACTTCACAAAACCTTTATTTATTGTGGAATTTGTTGCCTCGGGAAATGGAATTGATCTTGTCCTAATGTGATAAGGAAAGGCCTAGATTTTGGTCGACCACTCAAGGGAAGGGACTTACACAAACCAATTTATGACAAGGAAATGATGGAAATACTACATGCATTGAAAAAAGCGTCCTTTACCTAATAGGTAGGCACTTCAAGGTCAAAGCAGAGATCATGATAGTCTTAAATACTTCTTGGAACAAAGACTATCTTGGAGAACAACAAAATGGGTAGCTTGAATGTTAAGATATGATTTTTTGTCGTCTATAAAAAGGGAAGAAAAATGTTGTGGCAAATGCACTCTCCAAGAAAGGATGAAGATGTTGAGGGCCTTTCTTTGTGCTATCTAAGTCCAGCAGGTGGATAATAGAAGCAGGGATGAATGGGAAAAATAGCCGAAAAGTGTGAACTCTCATTCAAAAGTTGTGGGATTCAGTGCATCAAGAGATACATTTACATGGAAAAATGATTCCCACTATGGTACAAAGATCACCTGTTATGTAGAACTCCCAACTCAAACAAAAAGGTACTATTGGGTGCACACCTCTCCATTAGGAGGCACTTGGGATTTTTGAAAACCTACCATAGAGTCCAAGAAAGGATTTTTGGGATGGCCTTAAACTAATGTTCAAGGTTTGTGGAAATGTGTGAAGTTTGCCAACAAAATAAGGTGGAAACAAATTAGAACCGAGTCTTTACAACCATTATCCATCCAATTAAATGGCTAGGAGGAGGGTTTCATGGATTTCATCCGCAGGGGTTACCAAAGTCACGAAGGAAAGAGTGTCATCATGGTGATTGTTGATAGGCCCGATAAGTATGCACACTTGTGTGCACTCTCTCATCCTTCAAAGCTAGTACGGTTACTTACCCATTCATGGAGGCAGTTCAAAACTACATGGCAGCCCAAAAGATTATTGTAAGTATTAAAGTCCCATATTCACTTGGACATTTTTGGACATAATTATTTTCTTGTTTGGGTACTCAGGTGGCTCATAGCTCATCCTATAACCCTCCAATCTGATGGTCAAGCTGAGATAGTGAACAAATATCTATAAGGCTACCTTAGTCATTTTGCCTTTGATAAAACAAACACAATGGTTCAAATGGTTACCCTTGGCGAGAATGGTGGTATAACACTTCCTTTCACACTACAGCAAAATGACACCATTTATGGCACTTTATGGATACCAACCTCCTTCCATCACTTCTTCTCTAAAGAAAAAATCTAAAGTTCAAGCGATTGGGAAGATCACATGAGGAATCAACAACAAATTCTCAAATCTTAAAGGACAACGACCATGGCACATAATCGAATGAAACAACAAAGCGGATCAACATCGTGAAAGTGAAGAAGTTTTTGAAGTATGGGATTGGGTATTTTAAGACTATAACCATACAAGCAGATGTCCCTCAAGCAATCGAAGGATAATAAATTATCACCAAAGTACTATGGCCCTTATAAGGTGTTGCCAAAATGTGGTACTATGACATACAAATTGGTGCGGCATCTTCACAGTACACCTAGTTTTCCATGTTCATGCTTAAATAAGGTTATGAAGAACAAGATCGAGTTCAAACTATATTGGTAGAACAGCAGAGAGGAAAAATCATATTGGAGCACAAAGCCATCGCTAACACAAGAATTTGCCAGCGAGGAATAGATCATTTTGAGTATCTCATTAAATGGAGGAAACCTTCTGCAGTTGAAGATTCACTTGGGAAGATGAGTCTTTTGCTCTGAGAAGCATCAGGGGGTTACTCTCAAGCGTTGAACAACACTTGTCTCAAGGGGAGGGCATGTTAAGCCCTAATATTGGCTCATTATCCATTAATTGGGGCATATGGAATTAGTAATGTTATTTATTTATGTCAGCTTTAGGCCATTAGTTGTAATTTAGATTAGTAATGTTATTTTGTTATGTGGAAACTTTAAGGCATTAGTTGTAATTATACCTCCTAGTCTCCCTATATATACCAAGGACATTTTCATTTTGAATCATCTTGCTTGAACATTTAAATTAGGGGTAAAGGAGGCTTCCCCTCGAAGAACTTATTATCTGAAATTATCTCTTTTCAAAGGCGTTGAGTACTTTTCCTAAGGTTTTCTATGTTATATTGATGTTTGGGTCTTAACATGGACCTTGTCTCAACCAACATATGGTGTATTTCTATGGGTGTGGTGTCATTGAAAACTTCAACCTCTTGAAAATCACTACTAATATCATGTTCTTCTCAATGTTGCTTCAATAATGGAATGTAGTAGAGTACACTTCGACATCTATGAGTGGAAGAGGTGGTACCCTTCATTTGGCTCCTCTCGGGTTACCAAAAAATGCAGGTGTATTCTAGAGCGTTGGCATTTTCATCAACTCTGAAGAGAAGAAGTCTCACACAAAGAATTGTTGAGACAAAAGGATAGGGAAGGGAAAGAGAATACTTAGGTGGGTTCCTAGAACCTTCAACATTCACCATGATATTGCACATAAACCCGGGCTAACTAAAGAATAGATCTGATCTCATACCATTGGGCGAGCTTCGCAAGTTGTAGAAAACATATATATACAAGAAGGATCATATAGAGGCTTAATGAAGCTTAAAGAATCTTTGTAAAGATACAACCTGAGCGTAAACATAGAGATGATGCAACATGTTTCAAAATTTTGGATCCTTCCTTATATATTATCATCACATCTTATCATATACAACCTCATAGATACAAAGTAATGCTATGTTATAGACATCTGGATCTAGACCCGTAATCACAGATCTATTTCTTGAAAACTATATCTGATTCATTTAAAGAACTAAAACCCAATCTATCAACAATAGACAACAACAACAAGAACAATCCTTATACCCCAAACCCTCCAGGAACCTTTTAAAATCGGATTGTATACATATCATATATATAAGACAAGTAGGGTCTTATGGATTTGGGCTCGCATGCTTTCTTGTTTTGTTGCAACTATTTTTTTCCTTGTTGCCATTCGTTGTCTTTTACATAGCCTCTTTACGTTAGTTTTCTTTCTCTTGTCTAGATTCGCTTTTGTATCTTGTGCAACTCATGCTAAAAAATGGGACTATGAAACCCTTCTTCTGTGACTTCAAGTCCCAAACCAAAGAGGCCAAAGTCTCACGACCACAAGCCTTGACTCGCCCACCGAGTCAAGTACTTGGCTCTTCATGACTTTTAGGAAGCCTGATGTTTTCCCTTGTCCTCCTTTTCATCTTTATTGTCCTCCTCTGATTGTTCTTTCTCTTTCTACGCCTCTTCAAACAAAGGGTAGGCTTCTGGGACCAACTCTAAAGGCCAGCTTCTTGACTTCTAGAAAGATGGCACATCCTACCATTTCACGGCAGGGTGAAGCCCCTCGGGAGGCGACCTTTTTGGTCCCCATCGTGATATATTCACAGTGTGGAGCGATAAAGGCTTCCATTTAGAGTACATTGTTGCATTGACCTGATGAATTTGCATGTATATTTTCTGAATGATAGGTCAAAATTTGTGCAGCTCCTACTTGGCTATAGATTTCCCCTCAAACAGGGCGTCCATATCATTATCCACTTGTTGAATCTGATCAAACTTTTTGTTGTTGCTCTAGTGGGTCTATAGTAGCCGCAACTTCCTCATTTAGGAACTAGATTCTAGCACACACATTTTCTAGAGTCTGGTTGTGCCTAGCGATGATTCCCATCAATCATTGATTTCTATGAAAATCTTTGTGCACTCAGTTGTGCACTTGTGTAGTGTTTCTCGGGCATTGTTGCCTTCCAACACTATTTTCTCCATATTCTCCTACAACTCACGAGGGTTGTTGTTCTTCTTCTTATTTGGTCTGTCCTGGCCCTTCATAATACTTTCTGTGAGGATGGCCAATTGTGACCATTCCCCTTGGATTAGTTAAATATGATGCCCCGTCTCTCCTGCATCACTGACTTGTGGCAGTTGGGGTGTGACCTTCTATATTTCTGGGTAGGCTTCAACAAGCCTCTCCTGAACTCTTTCTAGTTTCTTCTCTGCCTAGATCTTCGTTAATGCTGCTTTGTTTTTGCATGCTTGTGCAAGGAGCCCTTCCTCCCTTCAAAACTATGTAGACTTTTTGGGCTGCTGGAGCCTCTGCCCCAGTTGATCAGTTGAGGCTATGATCATTCCAACTAGTTGTGTTTTTTGCCACTATGCAAGGTCATCAGATGAAGGGGATGTCCACAGGTGCTCAGACACAGGTGGGAGTCCACTAGCCATTGGTGTTACGGGAGTCTGCCATCCTCACTTGTGGATGTGGTCTCGAGAACCTCAACACCAACTCTAATGGAAGAGGCGTCGAGCGTTTGTTACAGCTAAGCGAGATGCAACAACTATGGCCACACTCACCCGATGGTTTGGAGAAATATCTCCATCGTTCCTCGATCCAATGTTTCCCTCTATCACGGTTGTCTTAGGTTCCTTATGAAAATTTGGGATCTCTGCCTCTTTTCGTGCCTCTACTTCCATATTTACACTTCCCATGGCACCCTCAACCTTGGTCATTTAGGCAGTGTGTTGGGGACTTTGGACTTGCTGACCTCTCCATAGTTTGCATCTTCATTAGGGACAAGTGTCTTATGTTGCACAAAGGTATATTCTGTTGAGGTCACAGAGCCCGAGGGATTGATCCAGGTCATTGTATCCTTTGTTTAGGTGCTGGGATTTGGACGAGGAATTTTTTGGTCTATGCTCAAGCAACTCTGGGCTTATTTCTAGGAGCTTTGTCCTCTACTCGAGTAGTTCTGGGGGATCAAGCTGCATCAGCTCTGGATCAGTGGTTTGTGGTGGGCTTGTCAGTTTGGAGGTGGCAACTAGGGTTGTGGTAATGATGGAGGGTGCTTCAGTGATGATGGTGGATGGATGGGTGTGGGATGTAGGGTCATCACGAATATGTATGATTGGGGTTGCTCGAACCACTGAGAAAGTGTGGGGGATAGTGGATGAAATGTGTTGGGGATTCATAACCTTTCTCGACAAGATCATCATCCTGGTTTTCTTGAGTTATGAGCTCTATGATGATGTAGGGGATCAAATTTTGCTCAAAATTCAAAGAGGTGCTTTCGGAATTGCTTCCAAACCCGGACAAGAATTAACTAGGTCCCATCGTTCTGAAACCAACGCCTTAGCTTCGTTCAAAGATCTAAAATGGGCGTCGGGAGTGAGAGATATAGCAATCTGTTCATAAGGTCAAACAAGTAAAAAAATGATGTTGATTGTCTTTGTCTCAGGTACAAGTTGACTGGCGGTACGTCTGACCCGTCTGAAGTGACATGGCATTTATGATTGGAAGGTATGGTCGAATCAGATGGTGACAAGTGGCATTTAGTTGGTTAATGGTAAGGTTCCAAGTGGCCCAATCATGAAGAACGCCGCGTGTAGCACCCTTTATTGGCTTGTGGTTTGTTATGTAAAATTTTTATGGGTCACGTGGGGTCAGAGCCGGACCTCACCGTCGATTATGGCTGCTAACAAAGTCCCCATGACCATTATGCCCATATGATGTTTCTTACCATATAATGGTTCGTATTATATTTAAATTTGTATGTTTGTATATTTGGACGGGGTTGGGTGGGCTTAGCCCCGACCCATGGTTCCAACGTTTATTACATATGACCACCATATATATACGATTGTGCGCGGGTATAACACAGCCCCGGTCACATGCACTACCATGTGATTTGATATAATGGTTGGCGCGGTTTTACATTATGGTTTGAGCAGTTCAAGCGACCTACCATGTGTCATATTATGATTTGCCGCTGGTTTTAGCCCACGCTGCGTCAGGTCATATGGAGACGCATGTGCGGGTGCTGGGGCGGTTTAGGGGCGGCAGCGTATACATCCTCAGTTTTCACCGTTAGCCTGAGTTAAATACATGCTGAGTTTTCACGCTATTTATTGTGTGTGCGCCAGGTTCAATGAAGAAGGTGCAATTTTTAGATGTAGAGACAACAAGCTTGGAGGGAGACTTCGAGGAGGCCTAACTAGCCGTTTTTCGATAGATTGGTGCGAAAGAACGAGATGAGAGGTTTTGGATGCTCAAAGCCGATGGGCCGATTGGTTGGTCAGTTTAGGCATTTTTAAAAGCATGATTTTGAGCACTTTAAGAAATTAATAATAAATAATCCATTGAAAATTTGGACCGAGGAGATGTAGCCCAAGAGAGGGTGAACTCCTTTATCAGTATTGTGTTTGCTCCTTATGTTCATTGATTATGCTGTTGTCCATATGTATTTTGCATGAGTAATCCCTTAATTTATGTTGCAAAATTGATCCATTTGATTTAAACACATAACAATTACATTGCAATAATTTCAAAGTATTTAAAGTCTTCTTCAATTTTAGATCAAGTTGGTATGAGCCTTTGGTTTTGAAGTCTTGATTGTTTGCAAGTTTTGTTTATGATTCTCACAAGGTTGAAACTCACAAGGAGAAGGTCAACTTGTGGATCAAGTTCTCATCAGGTAGGAGGAAGCATATACCATCATCTGTAAGTTTCAGAGAGACATTCACAAGCATGGCTCATGCAGAAAGTCATGAGCGATATTCTTGTTGAAGATGAAGATATGTGAAAGGATGTCATTGAGATAGAGATGATGAAGATCTTGATGGAAAGGAACATATTAATGTCGTGGGGTGAGCTCCAACCCTTCAGGAGCATAAAGGCGGTGGTGACAAAACTCAGACGGAAATGGAGGAATGGTGCTTCTCCACCACCCTCTCCTTCATCATCATCTTCTTCTTCTTCTTCTTCTTCTTCTGATTCGAACCTCTCCCGAATTCTCCAAAGGGGCATGGTAAAACTCCTTCTCAAATTCCTTCATTAAAAGCTTGATATAAAATTTGAATTGCCAATATACAATGGAGAAGTTAATGCTGAGAAGTTAGATAATTGGATCGTCAAATTGAAGAATATTGTAGAATAAAAAATTCAAGATGATGGAAACCAAAATTCAGCTTGCTTATGTAAGATGGATAGTCTGACACTTATTTGGTGGGAATCAAGACTCGGGAGGATTAAAAGCATGGTAAAATTTTTTTCTTTTCTTGGAATGATTTCATTATGTAATTTAAAAACAATTTATCCATTTGCATATAAACAAGGGAAACTATGGAATGGAAGAATTTAGACAAGCTAAAAGGAATGAGAGTGTGCAAAGCTTTACTTAGGAATTAGGAGAAGAGCTTTGGTTTATGGGATTAAGATTTGTCTTCTCGAGCTTTGCTCAAATATATTGGAGTTACATAGTTATTTGAGACGCTATACTCATGTTTAATCCTTGAATCTAGATGAAGTTTATTAATGCAGGATACTCATTTGGAAGCAAGAGAGGAAGGAAGACACTCATGAGGGTAACAAGAAGACATTGACCATGGAGACAAGGAAAGAAGAAGTTCAAGGGAAATGGCGGGAAGAATGTTGTTGTGAAGAAAGAAGGAGAAAGTTCACATGTAAACATTGTTCAAAGATGGCCATGATGAAGACCATTGTTGGAAGCTTCATCACGAAAGAAGACGAAAAAAATTTGGCAACAACAACAAAAGTCAAAGGCGGTATGGCGTTCCTTGAGTTTAGGTTTGGACCGAATTGATGAAGCTTGAAGATCCGCGATATGGATTTACCAGGTAATGGTTCTATTTCTAGCAATAACTCTTCAAGTAATACTAATGTCCATGTAACTCTCAACAAGAGAAAATGAGAATTGAACTTTTCACATAGGGTTGTTTCAAAGCTTGGGATGGGATGTGGTGAATTTGGAGGCGGTTGGAGCAGGTCGTCGCAGGCGTAGCATGGTTTTGGGATCGTGACGATCATGCTAACCTACGTAACAGAAAATTGTAAACTTAGGTTTGCTATCAACACCAATTCCGTTGATGAGGTAGAAGCGATGTTATTCCATTGGATATTTGTGGTATTGTGTTGGGAAGCCCGTATTTATGCGATAGAAGCTATTTTCTATAGTCATGAGAATAAGTATCACTTTGTTTAGATAGGAGAGGGTTGAAGTACATTATTTAGAGCCCACACTAAGGAAAGATGAATTTATCAATTATAAATCGCAGAGACAAATGAAGAGGTTAGTTAATGCTAGTAAGAATTTTGTTCTCTTAATGATCAAACCTAAAAAATGATGTTGAGAGCGAAAAGCATTTCAAGTTTGTGATGCAAAGTTAAAATCCAGTCTATTTAAAGTTGTTAATCGGTGTGATGACATGTTTAAAGAACCTAAAGAGTTTACCTCAGAAAGGAATCCAACATGAAATTCAATTACATCAAGATTTTCCTCTTCCAAACAATGGTATGTATAGAATATCAGTTATGGAAAATCTGAGATTAGAAAACAAATTCAAGAGTTGTTAGACAAAGGGTTGTGTACCAAGTTATTCTCCATGGATCTCAATTGTATTAATTCCAAGAAAGATGGTGCATTAGTATGTGTGTTGATTTCAGGCTTTGAACAAAATTACAATTAAAATTTGTTATCCTCTTCTAGAATTGATGATTTGCTTGATCCAATTAAAGGATGCCAAATATTTCACTAAGTTGAATTTAAGGAGTGGTTATCATTAGATGAGGATTCTTTGAGAACACATGGAAGACAACTTTTAATACTAAGAAAAAGGTTTGTTGAATGGATGGTAATGCCTTTGCTTGGACTTTGCAATGCACCTACTACTTTCATGAGAGTTATGACGATGTCTTAAGGCCTTTGGATGATTGTGTTATTGTCTATAGATGATAGTCTTTAGCAAATCTCATTGAAGAGCATATTGTACATGTGAAAAGAGTTTTGGATTTTTTGAGGAAATAACAGTTGTTTTGAAGTTGTCCAAAAATGTGAATTTGGAAAAAAATCACTTATTTACTTAGGCCATATGGTTGGTGGAGGAGAATTAAAAAAATTGATCCCTCCAAAGTTAAAGAAGTCATTTGGAATGGTCGAGACCCGGCGTGTGATAGAGGGTAAAGTTTTTTGGGAGCCACCCAATATTGGAGAAAAGTTAGCAATAAACTTTTCATCAGTAGCTCCATTACATATTTGTGACAAGTGTCAAGCAGAGTTTTCAATGGGAGGCAACAACAGACTTTTGATACTTTGAAATAAAATATCAGTTCAACGCCAGTTCTTGCACTTCCAAATTTAAGACAACCTTTTGAAATCAAGACAGATCTGATAGTTATGCACAATGGGAGGCGGTTTTGCTTCTGATATAGTAAGCCAATTTTGTTTCCTTAAAGGCGTTTAATGGTGTGAAGTGATTAAGGTATCCTACTTATGATAAGGAATTGTATGCATTGGTTCAAACTATTAAAAAATGGAAACATTATTTATTGGGAAAAGAAACCATTATTCACACCGATCATCAACCCTTTACAATACTACGATCTGAGACAAAGCCTCTGACAAGCTGAAGCACTTGGATGGATGGGTTTTCTTCAAAAGTTTCATTGGTTATCCGAGGTATAAGAAGGGCATTTTTAAAAAGTCAAGTATGCTTTCAAAGACTATTATTAGTGCTTTGAAACAGTTGATGTAGCGAGTCCTATAATGCATGAAAGTTATGTAGATATGATTTAGATATTGATTTCAAAGAAGTGTATGAAACTTTGTGCCCTCTAATATGTTGAAGAATTGGATTATCATGTGCATAATAATCTTGTATCATCTTGGCAAGTTATTGTATTCCACGGGGGAAAAGAATCAACATTATAAAGCATTATTCTCTTATTGCTGGTCATTTTGGTGTAGGCAAGGCGATTGTAGCTATTTACCAAAGGTATTGCTCTTGGCCTAAAATGAATGAAAGTGTTTCCTGATATGTTCGAGGATGTTAAATTTGTGTGCTACAAGTAAACCTAGAAATCAAAAAGTTGGGTTGTATACTCCACTTCGAGTTCCTTCTCGACCTTGGAAAATGTTTCATGGATTTTGTTGGTGGTTTACCTATAACCGGCGAGTCATGATTATCTTTATGTTGTGGACGATGATTTATGAAAAATGTGTATTTGATACCTTGTACTAAGCGGTAATAAGCGAGAACAAGCATTACAGTTGTTCTTTCAAAATGTTTAGGTGCATTTTGGATTGCCTAAGTCCGTTATTTCTGATCGGGATTCTCGATTTGTTGGAAGTTTTTTAGTCGAGTTTATGGGCACTCATGGACGCAAACTTAAAAAAAGCACATCTTTTCATCCGCAAATAGATAGTCAGACAAAGGTGGTAAATGTCGGTGGTGCATTTTCTTCGTGGTTATTGCAACAAGTATCCTAAACTTTAGGATGAACATTTACACTACATTCAACATCACGTGCAACCCGACTAAGCACTCTTCAACTCAAGCGTTGCCATTTGAAGCATGTTTGGCTATTTTCCCAAATTAAGCCTTTATATTTTATATTTGGGAAAGATATTGTTGATGGTCAATATGACATTGACAGAGGCTTGAGAAAAGTTCATTGAACAAATTCGTTGATACATCAAGTGTTACTTGAGGAAGCGGTTGGAAAGAGTTAGGCCAAGTACAAGGCGAGACATGACAAACATCGTGTTGATCCGCGGTTCCAATTTGGAGATGAAGTTTGGCACACATCAGCAAGGAAGAGGCTTAAAGGAGAAGGTAAAAAGTTGAAACCGATTCGATATGGTCCTTTCAAGATTATCTACAAGATTGGTAACGATACTTTTCGTTTAGATTTGCCTCCCCTTATATGAAGATGTGTATGCGGTTGTTAATGTTGTTGAGAATTTGAAGTTGTATGAGCCTCCATTGATTGATCCAGAGCATGTTCAGATTTATTCCATAGATGATTTTTCTCCCGAGTATCTACTTGAGCTGCATGAAGACACCATCCTTGGTAGGAGAATGCGAACTTCAAAGCGAGAAATGTGGAGTATCTTGAGTTGATCTTAAAGGACGAATCCAAGCAAAGGCCAAGTGGATTGAGGTTGGAAGGGTTAGGAACTTTACCCTCATCTTCACATAGGCGAAAATAGTCTTTTGGAGGTCCAGCTTCCCGATAGGAGGTGTGATCACGTGATCAAATTTTGCTCAAAAATTCAAAATTCTTGGAATCACTTCAAGCCCGGGGCCGAGAGCATAGGTCTGCGTCTCGTTGAAAACAATACAACTTCGTTTACAGTCTCCAAGCGAGTCGGGGAGCGAGAGATAGTGCAATCTATTCATAAAGTCAAAGGCAAAAAAAATGATGTTGAAGCTGTCTGGTCGTGGTCAGGAAAAGCTGCAACCCGGCGTGCCGGCGAGGGGCCGTATGGTACTATAGAAGTGATGTGGGATATGATGATTGGCGGGCATGGTCGAGATGGATGGTGACCGCGTGGTATTAAGTTGGTTAATGGTAAGGTTCATAATGGCCCAATCGTAATTCGTGGCACTAACTATTGGCTTGTGGTTTGTTATGTAAAATGTTATGAATTACTGCCACGTGGCACCCCTTTATTGGCTTGTGGTTTGTTATGTAAAATGTTATGGGTCCGTGGGGGTCGAACCCCAGACCTCACCGCTGGTGTAACACTTTAACAAAGTCCCCACGACCATTATTCCCACATGATGTTGCTTACCATATAATGGTTCGCATTATATTTAAATTCGTATGTTTGTATATTTGGGCGGGGGTCGGGTCGGGGCTTAACCCCAGCCCATGGTCGTGTTGTTATTACATATGACCACCATATATATATACAATTGCGCATGGGTATAACACGGCCCCGGTCACATGTACTACCATGTGACTTGATATAAGAGTTGGCGCGGTTTTACATTATGGTTTGAACAGTTCAAACGACCCGCCATGTGTCATATTATGATTTGCCTTTGATTTTAGCCCTTTGCGCCGGTCATATGGAGGACCGCATGTGCCCAGGTGCTAGGCGGTTAGTGGCTGGCGCACCCATAACCATCCTATAGTTTGCACCATTGGCGTGGTTGCACCTGGTGCTGGGATTTCACGCTATTTATTGCGTGTGTGCCGGGTTCATTACAAAAAGGTGCAATTTGTAGATGCAGAGACATCAAGCTTGAAGGGGGAGACTTCCAGGAGGCCTAACGTCTTCATTTTTGGACCGATTGAGGTGCCAAAAGAGCCCAGATAGGGGTTTTTGGACACTCTGAAGCCATTGGAGCAATTGGTTTGTCAGTTTGAGCATTGTAAATCATATTTTTGATCACTTTAAGCAATTAATAATAAATGATCCATTGGAAGCTGGACCAGGAGATGTAGCCCAAGAGAGGGGTGAACTCCTTTATCAATTGTTGTGTTTATGTGCTTATGTTCATTGATTATGTTGTTGTCTATATGTGTTTTGCATGAGTAATCCCTTAATTTATGTGTTGCAAAATTGATCCATTTGCTTTAAACACATAACAATTACATTGCAATAATTTCAAGTATTTCAAGTATTCTTCAATTTTAGATCATGTATGCATAACTAAGGATTTTGTTGACATCCTTACCTGTCAAGATGGGTTTCTCTGGCAGTTGCAGGAACATTGACAGTGTTATTTGTTTTCATTCTAGTGGCTACATCTCTTCCTCCTCTTCAGATTCTATCTCTAGTGGAGATTCTTTCTTCTATGTCATTGTGATGAAACTCAGTCCTACCCTGACTTCTTGACCTTTCTTCTTCAACAGCTCGACAGGAAAAACATAGTGCATCCCCGACTTGTACAGGTTGCGTTTGACTCCAGGCCACAACATCACCTCCTTGTTGAAGGCCTCTTCATCCAGATAGAATGGTAGAATCAATGAATGGAAGTCATCCTTGTTGGAATACCTTGGCAACACAAACATATGGTGTCGGTTCATGTTTAAGGCTATGTTCCTCGTATTGTAGTTGAGATGCTCTTGTGGAATGGGCAACTTCTGCGTTGCATCAATGCGGCCATTGTACCACTTGGAGAATGTCCTGTTGTTGAAGGCTGTGTTCTCCAAGTCTTCCCTTGAATGCTAAGACTCAAACATTTTGGCTAGGTTCCCCTTGTCTGCTAGCACCAACGGTCTTCTAGCGGGTGGAATCCACTTGAGCATTGCAAATGAAAGAAAAAAGTAGCCATAGGTGAAGGTACCACCTTTATCATAGGCTTCCTCGCAAGCCACAAGTAGTTCCACCAACATGCAGCTACACCTATTGAAGACAATGCTATTGGCACAAAATTACACCATTGATAATGCATCTAGTGTGCATTCTCCCTTGTAGTAAGACCACATCACTTTTCTACATATGATGTAGTAGCCAGTCCTGAACGTCTCAGGTAGTATGGGGTTGATATTGGTTGTGTTTCCCCCATGTATGTGTGGAACCTTTCATATATGTTGGGCTCCCTCTATTCTTTCCATTCTTGATGGGACCCTAGAATCCTTTGGGCACATCCTCCCCCTCAAGGGATAGTCGAGTAAGTTGGTGGATGTCTTTTGTGTGGATTGGAT
The DNA here is from genome assembly GCA_010110895.2 of Picea sitchensis. Classification (NCBI taxonomy): domain Eukaryota; kingdom Viridiplantae; phylum Streptophyta; class Pinopsida; order Pinales; family Pinaceae; genus Picea; species Picea sitchensis. Next base: position 23,074 of record SNQJ01S0075606.1, read on the forward strand.
ATCTCCTATCCAAACACAAACTTTTTTCATGCACCCTGTTGATTATGAACTTAGTACACTGTGCAACCTCGTCAGTGGTATCGAACACTGGTAACTACTTGAGGTTCATGATGGTTGCTTTGAACAGGTTAATAAATTTGGGCTTTGGAAAAAACTGCATGCCTCCCAATGCATCTGGAGTGATACTCCAGAAAACATCTATGTTCATCTGGGGAAAAAATACTTGGTCTGTTAAGTCGATATCGAGGAGATTGACCTGCTCCACCTTCCCCTTGATATCACCCATGACCTCAACGCGAGGGTCGCAGGGCTCATCTGGTACTGCATATTTGGAAATGGTTATTTTGATTCCTGTAGCTCTCAGCATTGTGACTCTCGACTATCAAAAAATTCTGCAGGTGAGACAAGGATTAGGGATCATGACTACGGGTCGAGGAATTACACAAGATTTCTCGCTTTGAAGAATTCACAAATTGCTAAGTTCATTATGGGAAATAATGTGTTCTACAACGGGTTCTCAGAGATTTATAATCGAGCTCTGCTGGCAAGTTCAGTAATAACTGTTGTTCATCATTACCCTATAGATGCAACTTGGATCTGTGTTTTCTGACAGGACTGGTTAACGGGGTAAATCCTATTGGATATTCTGGCATTTACTATGCAAGTTGGACAGGGACATGGTTGATTTCATACCTTACCGTTTGACGGATGAAAATATCAGCGTGAATATCGATGGCATCTTCACGTATTGTGGCTTTATGGATTAACCGAATTTAGATGGGGTACCATAATAGTAATAAAGGTTGTGAGTGGACTAGTTTCATGTGGCACATGGACTTAGATTGCATTCAAATTCGCTCTTGCTTCGACCACAAAATGAGTCCCCGTCATATTATTGACGATCATTAATAGGTTATTGATGCATCTTATCCTACACTGTTGAGTAAGCAGTTCTACATCAACCAACACTTAGATAGAAATAAATGAACTACATGTCCCGACGCACCACTACACACGTCCAATTTATTAAGTGAATTTACAGAAATTGCAGAAAAAATCAAATCTAACGACTATACATGCTCCTTCGAACTAGAGAAACAATCCTTTATCTTAGTTCTGAGCCACATAGGGTTTCAACCGAGCGCCATTCACCCATCCTAGACACAATATACCATCTAGTTGTGCATCTCTGACTGCTCCAGAAGTTCGGATCTCCGCAACTATAAATGGTCCCAACCAATGCATGCACAACTTGCTTGGATGCTTCTGGTACCGACTGTCATAGAGTAGGAAATTGTCTCCTTGTGAAAATACTTTGGTCTTATTGTTTTTGTCATGCCAAGATTTCTACCTTGCTTTCTCAACTGACTAATGTAAGTCTACTAAAAACCTGGTCTCTTCAATTTCTTGTAACTCCATGAATCTCTATGCAACTAATTCTTCCTCCGACATGCATGTGATATGTGCAATGTGCAAACTTGGAGTAATGAATTATGCAGGAAACACAATCTCTTTCCCATAAACTAGTTGAAATGGAGAGTACTTGTGGATTTTTTTTATGGTTGTCCTGTAAGCCCATAGTACTATTGGAACTCTGTCATCCCAATCTTCCTTCTTTTCACAACAAAACTTCGTTAACCCTCTCTCCAAAATCTTGTTAAAGGCCTCTACTGTGTCATTGGCTTGCGGGTGGTAGGGAATGCTTTTATGATGTTGGATCAAGAACTTTGTTGTAATATTTGATATGGTACTACTGATAAAATGAGCTCCTTGATCACTGGTCAGACTCCTTGGACATCCAAATCGAGTGATAATATTTTCAAAAATGAACCTAGAAGGAGTATCAATCGAACAATCCTGAATAGATTCTGCCTCGGGCTAATGTGTAAGGTAGTCAGTTGCAGTAATAATGTACCTAGACTTTGAATTCTTAGTTGTGGGGTTGATCAACCCAATGTAGTCAAACGTCCACTTCTCAAATGATTATAAAGCTCGAACTGGTTGAAGTGGTAGTTCATCTCGTCATGATGGCTTACCCACTCTTTAAAAAAACATTGCATGATCTAACATATGTTTTTTCATCCCTGAAGAGTGTGTCCCACCATAGTCCATCTTGCAGAACTTTCTACATAGTGTCCTTTCCTCCCACATGACCTCCCATAACTCCATTGTGGCACACCCATAGTATATCCTATCCTTCATGATCCAAGACACATATCTTGAGGATACTATCTAGTCCCAATTTATACAATTTCCCTGTAATCAATTGATAGTCTTCTACTCTAACTACCATATGGAATTTATGGGTTGTAGAATATGTTTCTGGGCAAGCTCATGCACTTAAGAATATTGTTATGTCTTCCAAGTATTTTTTATTGCCTCAACCCGATACAGGTCTACATCTGGAAGTTGATCGTCGATTTCTCTGCCACTTTCCCTTGACTCTAATCTAGATAGGTGGTCAGTCCCTACATTACATATTCTAGTATTAATGATCACTTCAAAAGAAAATTCCTGAAACAATAGCAACCATCTACAAATTCTCCCTTCCAACATAAGTTTGTTAACTAGATATTTTAATGCAGAATGATTAGTAAAGAACTTAAAATGAGAACCTAGAAAATAATGTCTAAACTTCTGCAAAGTGTAAATCATAGCTAAACCCTCCCTTTTTGTCCTTGTACAGTTGTGCTTATCTTGCAAAAACTTACTCCTCCCAAAATAGATAGGATGATCCATGGCTCCATCTCATGGTTTTGCTAAGATAGCTCCTAAGTCAATACCTGAAGCATCTACGTGAACGTGAAATTCATTTTCCCAATTTGGAAATATTAGAATAGGTGTTGTGATGAACTTCTCCTTTAGGGTCTCGAACGCTTTATCACATTCTGGTATCCATTGGAACACTTCGGCCTTCTTTAGTAGATTTTCCAATGGTGCAGTGATATTTTGATATCTTCTGATGAACCTGCGGTAGTACCCTGTGTTCCCTAGCATGGAGTGCAATTGCTTAGCACTTGTAGGTGGTGACATGTTCACAATAACCACAGCTTTGGCTGGTTCTACCAGTACTCCCTCTTGGCATACTATGTGGCCCAACAAATTTCCATGTGGCACACAAAAGATAAACTTTCTGAGGTTCAATGATATCTACAATTGTCTATATTTGTAAAACATTAGATGTAGTAGGGCTACATGTTCCTTTAGTAGAATATATACCATCCAATCATCCATATAAGAATCTATAAACTTGTGAATAAATTCTCGGAAATCTTCTATCACAATCCCGACGAAAAGTACAAGGACCTTCTTTAGGCTGAATAGCATCACATTGTATGAAAATGACCCCCATTATATTATGAATGTGGTCTTTTTGTTTTTCTCTTCAGCAATCCTTACTTGGTGATACCCTGGAAATCCATCTGTAAATGAGTAATATTCTTACCCCACAACCTGTTCTAGCACCTCATCCGTAAAAGGTGCTGGAAAATGATCATTCACATAGGAAGCATTAAGGATTCTATAGTCTACACAGACCCTAATATCCTTTGTTCCTTTCTTTCTCTCGATAACTATTGGGCTGACCCATTCTACTTCTTCCACTGCAAAAATAAGTCCAGCTTATAGCATCTTAGTTATTTCCCTTTTAACCTTCTCTTTCACTCTTGGGTTAAGGCAGTATGGTCTATGCCTCACAAGCATTTATATTGTTTTTAATTCAATTTTCAACTCTCCCATAACTACTTCAATCTCTTTTAACTCTGAAAATGTATTTGGGAACAAATCCTCATATTCTCACAACAAACTATATATTTCTTGACTAGTTTTATCATCCCAGAAATATCCCACCATAGCTATTTTAGGTTGCTATGTGGTCCCTATATTGACTTTGCACAAATTCAATGGGTGATTATAACAACCATGAATTTGAATGGGTATGATGTTCTTGATTTCTTTATTCCCTTCTATGTCTTTAATGGCTAAGTTTCTCAACTCTTCTAAATCATCTGGGATTTCTAAATCCCTCTCAATATTATAACATTCTATAGGTCTCTTGTATAAGGTTAGATGAATATTAGTCTAAAGTTATTGGCTCTACTTTTCACATATCACTGGGTCTGATTTTTGTTTACTATTGTCTGTAAAAAGGAATTCTTTAATTCTTTGCAGGACTACTTCGAGCTCAGGGTACTTACTTGTAAGAGATAATTTCTTGCTATTTGACCTCTTTTGTCATCCAAATGAGAAAAATAATGGTGCTTACAAGCTCAGTTGGGTCAGCTAGGAAAGACAACAGTAAAGAAAAGGGTTAGAAAGATAAATCATAAAAGATAAGCAAAGAATTAAACTAAGAATGATAAAAACAATTAAACTATAGTGCATAAGAACATAAGGACAAGGAACAAAAAAGACTCATGCCACCAATGGAAAGGATTGTATTAGTGGAAAGAAACACCAAGAAGAAATAGAGACTTTGGGTCCCCTCTTCCTCCAAGGGAGGGCTCTTGAACCCCCAAATATTAATGATCACTTCAAAAGAAAATTCCTGAAACAGTAGCAACCATCTACAAATTCTCCCTTCCAACATAAGTTTGTTAACTAGATATTTTAATGCAGTATGATCAGTAAAGAACTTAAAATGAGAACCTAGAAAATAATGTCTAAACTTATACAAAGTGTAAATTATACTAAACCCTCCCTTTTTGTCGTTGTATAGTTGTGCTCATTTTGCAAAAACTTACTACTCGCAAAATAGATAGGATGATCCATGGCTCCATCTCCTGGTTGCACTAAGATAGCTCCTAAGTCAATACCTGAAGCATCTACGTGGACGTGAAATTCATTTTCCCAATTTGGAAATATCATAATATGTGTTGTGTTGAACTTCTCCTTTAGGGTCTCGAACACTTTATCACATTCTGGTATCCATTGTAACACTTCGACCTTCTTTAGTAGATTTTCCAGTGGTGCAGTGATATTTTGATATCTTCTGATGAACCTGCAGTAGTACCCTATGTGGCCCAGCATGGAGTGCAAGTTCTTAGCACTCATAGGTGGTGACATGTTCACAATAACCACAACTTTGGTTGGTTCTACCAGTATTCCCTCTTGGCATACTATGTGGCCCAACAAATTTCCATGTGGCACACAAAAGATAAACTTTCTGAGGTTCAATGATATCTGCAATTATCTATATCTGTCAAACATTAGATGTAGTAGCGCTACATGTTCCTTGAGTAGAATATATACCATCCAATCATCCATATAAGCATCTATAAACTTGTGAATAAATTCTCGGAAAGCTTCTATCACAATCCTGGTGAAAACTACAAGGACGTTCTTTAGGCTAAATAGAATCACATTGTATGCAAATGACCCCCATTCTATTATGAATGTGGTCTTTTTTTTTTCTCTCTTCAACAATCCTTACTTGGTTATACCCTAAAAATCCATCTGTAAATGAGTAATATTCTTTCCCCGCAACATGTTCTAGCACCTCATCCATAAAAGGTGCTGGAAAATGGTCATTCACATAGGAAGCGTTAAGGCTTCTATAGTCTACACAGACCCTAATATCCTCTGTGCCTTTCTTTCTCTGGATAACTATTGGGCTGACCCATTCTACTTCTTCCACTGCAAAAATAAGTCCAGCTTCTAGCATCTTATCTATTTCCCTTTTAACCTTCTCTTTCACTCTCGGGTTAAGGAAGTATGGTCTATGACTCACAAGCGTTTATCTTGTTTTTAATTCAATTTTCAACTCTCCCATAACTCCTTCAATCTCTTTTAACTCTGAAAATGTATTTGGGAACAAATCCTTATATTCTCACAACAAACTCTATATTTCTTGACTAGTTTTATCATCCCAGTAATATCCCACCATAGTTATTTTAGGTTGCTCTGTGGTCCCTATATTGACTTTGCACAAATTCAATGGGTGATTATAACAACCATGAGTTTGACTGGGTATGATGTTCTCGATTTCTTTATTCCCTTCTATGTATTTAATGGCTAAGTTTCTCAACTCTTCTAAATCATCTGGGCTTTCTAAATCCCTCTCAATCTTGTAGCATTCCATAGGTCTCTTGTATAAGGTTAGATGAAGATTAGTATGAAGTTATCGGTTCTTCTTTTCACATATCACTGGGTCTGATTTTTGTTTACTATTGTCTGTAAAAAGGAATTCTTTAATTCTTTGCAGGACTACTTCGAGCTCGGGCTACTTACTTGTAAACGAGAAGTCCTTGCTATTTTACCTCTTTTGTCACCTAAATGAGAAAAATAATGGTGCTTACAAGCCCAGTTGGGTCAGCTAGGAAAGACAACAGTAAAGAAAAGGGTTAGAAAGATAAAGAATAAAAGATAAGCAAATAATTAAACGAAGAATGATAAAAACAATTAAACTATAGTGCATAAGAACATAATGACAAGAAACAAATAAGACTCATGCCACCAATGGAAGGGATTGTATTAGTGGAAAGAAAACACCAAGAAGAAATAGAGACTTTGGGTCCCCTCTTCCTCTAAGGGAGGGCTCTTGAACCCCCAAATATTAAGCTCTTCTTACAAATGAGAAACTAGGATCAAATGGTGAAGAGAATCCAAAGCACATTCATTCTAGAGGTGATATGAATGGCTAAGTGTAATGGTGCTAGCATAATCTTGATGAGGAAAGAGGATTCTCTGAGAGAATACCAACAACATAACAATACAAATGAATTCCTTGAAAATGTAGTGCACCCGTGGCTTCCTTTTATAGCATAACTTTGAGTCATTTTTCAACCATCTTTTAGTGTGAACAAGGGGATATTTAGGGCATCTTTAGGTCTTTAACCAACCACCCAGCCAGATTTAGCCGAGATTTGGATGTCAAATTGACTTGGACGCTGAACCAGAAGTGGGTGGGAGGCCAACCAATATCATAAATGCGCCATTCTGAGTTATGTGAGGCTTTTTGTGTCCACATTCGTGCATCAGGTGCATGTGCGCTTTTCAGGAATTTTCGACTGGTACACGTGCACATGCTTCCTGTATATCCTTACCACATGGTGATTTTATAACTGGTCGTATAGTTCTGGACCTTTTGGAAATTCATTTTTGGTGATTTTTGGTCCATGGGTGAACTAATAGTTGTTTGAAGATGCTGGATTCCTGTAACCATTTGCGAACGAAATTTCAGTGATAACAGATGCCCCCTGATGGATGAGGTTATAAGCATACGTATAGCCAAAATTTGTCAATGTTTCTTCTACTGAGAGTACTTTTGTAAGAAAGAGAAAAAATGAGAGTATCAAGAGTGACCCATTGGAGGGAGAGGGGAACCTGTAGTACCCAACCTTTCACAAGGTCTAAAAAATAAATTGTGTACAAACAAGGCAGGCATGCCCCATTCTCATGTCATGTAACTCAAAAATGTGGAATACAGTAACTGAAATGGTGTGTTGGTGTAGATCACTGCAGTGCCCTCCAGGGCGGTTTGATAATGACAGAGGACAATTCTAATGATGAAAAAAATCTGAAAAAAAAGGTAAGTACACCTATGAGAAGTGTCGATGATATGAAGGCATTGATAGCCTATCAAATTTCATAGGTCTTCGGCATATATGAAAAAAACTGCAATAGTCGCGAAGTAAGGCCCACCGCAACATGAGAAAGTGTTGAAGTCGAATGTTATGGGGGTCAACGACAAAAAAGAGCAATGATGGTTATCCCTTTTTCATCTGAGACTCCTTATTGTAAAGGTAATGAGAGTCAAGATATTGTCTCCCTTCTGGAAACTGTGTTGATGTCGACAAAAAGGGAGACGTGAATCCAAGAAGAAAAGGGCTTTGTGATATCCACTAGATGATATTATGAATTGATGAGGTACATGGATGAAGTCAAGATGCGGTGAGACTCGAGACT
>SNQJ01S0075606.1:67987-78992 GCA_010110895.2 Picea sitchensis
TAAATGTTGTACATATATTAGAGATATAATCATATCGATACACTGTATATATATTAAGTAGAACTACTATTTTATAAATATTAGTTGGTAAACTGTGAATATATTTTAGATTTGTATATAGTTTTCAGTAGTTGTTTTTCATTAAGTTAGTTTCTTTAGTTTTGTTTTTTCACTTTCTTAGGACTTATATTGGCCAACAGAGCTGCTAAACCCGTCAGAGTGGATTAATCCAAATGGCTTGGGTTAAGTAGACAACCCCGAACCAGATTCACTCCTCCAGTTGACGAGCGGTCAATTTCGCCCGTCAATAGTAGGTTAATGCATGTGTAAGCTTAGGTTGTTGGTCATGCATATGTAAGATGAATTGGATACAAGGTTGTTCTTTCTTGTGCAAGAGGATGTGATTTCGATTGTGTGTTAGGTGTGGACCAAGTTTACACATGTAACCTTTTATTCTAAATGAATAAGAAAACAAGAGAGCAGAACACTGAGAAGAATGCTTGTTTTCTTGATTAAGGTTTTCTAGGGTAAAATATCGGTGTACTGTGTGATTTCTTGTGCCATTTTCATTCGTAATTAAATTGTTCTTCTCTTCTACAATGATTAATGTGGAAGTGTCTTTCATTTCCTGATAATTTTGAAATCTAATGATTTTCATATCAAGTGGTATCAGAGATAGTTTTGACAAGAATTTGCAATTGAATGTGATGAGGTCCAAGAATCAAGATGGTGAAGGTTTTTGAAGACTCCTTAACACAAGATCTCTTTGTCGAAAATGACAACATGAGTAAAGATATCATAAAATTAAGGCTTCATAGGGACATAAACCAAGAGATTTAGAAGGACAATTTTGAATTAAAGATGCAACTACAATATATCGAGGAGGAGAAGCAGAGGCTTCAAGATTAATTGATATGTCATGGCGAATTCCTCAGAAGTATTATTCATGAATTGGAAAGAGAGTTGCGGGATAAGGACCGGATATTGGCACAATTCGATGAAGTAGGGGAAGTGGAGAAAGAAATGTGTCCTATTCAAGACAGACTATTTCTTACAAAATGTTTATATACAATAACAAATAAAGATGATTCATCATATTCTTATTCTCACCGTTAAGATGGATAATTCTCTAGGACGAAGAAAGTAAGGAGAACTCCAAATGAAGAGTTCCTTCATAAGTAGTTGGTCTTACCTTCCATCCCAGGGAAAGGTATAAAATCCAAAGCATATCTAGGAATATATGAGCATTCCAATGAATGAATGAAGAAATTTCCCACTTGTAAAATACAATCCTTGTAGGCAAATCCATCTAAGAAAGAGGTCGTAAGCAAAGGTCATTTTCCAAGACAAAATAATAGGGAAAGTGACAAGAAATGATTGCGGTTCTAGGATAGGAACAAACGCTTGTGCACTCATTATGGTAAGATCAGACATCATATCGAGAATATTTGGAAACTTTATCCACACATGTTTATGAAGAAGAACCATGAAGATGTAAAGGAACTTACAAGAAGAGAGGTAACAACCTCAACATAAGTTGATAATTTTGCTGAGAGATTTGAGAGATAATTATTCTTGATGGATGGTCTTAAAAATATTATGTAAGAAGGCATTGAGGCATGCTTCATGGATAGTGGCTCATCTCGCCACATGACAGGAATGAGATCAATATTCCTTACTTTCTCATAAACTGACACATACTACTATGTGGGATCTCGACCCAACACTAGACAACCAGTAAGAGGAGTTGGATATGTGATATTCTATCTCAAGTCAAGAGGATTTCTAGGGATATAACATATGTTATATGTTCCAGAATTGAAAGTAAACTTACACTCAATTTCTTATTTGAAATATGAATGATATGGAGTTACATTCTAGGATGGAAAAGTACTATTGTATTCAAATAAATCTACTCAAGACACATCAATTTTTCTTGGTGTCAGAAAGGAGAGACTATATAGGTTACTTGGATGGCCTATAATTGGATCCAATGGCTATTTTGATTCATCTTCAGATTCAATGTTAGATTCAGATTCATTGTTAGAGGAATTTCCAGAGGCAAGAATTTGTGAGACTCCTTCCAACACTATGGGAAGAATGAGTCCATGAAGAATCCACCTATCATGTCCCTGCATAGATATAAAAAAAGAATGCATTTTGGAAAAATAGTTTGTAAATATGTATATTTCCAAATAGAAAAGTTAGCATGCATATGTAAATACATTCTAAATTATATTTCCATTGTTGTAATAAAGCGTTTTATTAGCCACTCTTGGATGCGTTTAGAGTGAGAGGGATCTTGTAGGGATTTCTAAATCCTTTTGACAATAGTGTAGACAATTGTTATAATCTTGTTTTATTATCAGCTAATGAGTTTCATATGGATCAAATTTCCTATGTAATAACATTCTTATTATGAAGTACAAAGGTGAAAGAACAAAAGAATGTAGGCATTGGAACATGTAGATCCAAAGCAGGATGAGCATCATAGCTATGCAAGTATTCCTAGAGTTGGTAAAGAAATAGTCTTATTTCTAAATACAGAAGGTGAAATAAGTATGCTTTAAGATCTGAACATCTCCAATATGTTTTTTCATGTTCATGTAAGATGTATACCTTGTACAAAATAAATTCAAATGATATAGATGTTTGTGGAAAACATGTTTAGATTTTTCTTTCAGGATAGGAGATATGAAGTGGATAGGGAATTCATTCAGAGAATCCTACAGATACAACAAGCAGTACATGAATAATTAATCCAAATGGGGGATGAATAGATAATCATTCGAATTGGTTTTATTATTGTGGATATGGACTATCTTGAGAAGAGAAGGAGATGGGAGTGAATTTTGAGTTTAGGATTTAGATATGGATGTTACAGAGTAGATAGTCAATGACAAGACTTATATAATTAAGGAATCAATGAGCTATAAACTAGAGATAGTAACCATGAGCTAGAGCTAGACCCATTGAGAGGAATTAGAGCTAGTAGTCGTGATCCAGAGCCAGAGTCATAGCTACTTCTAGGAGCTACAACTATGATCCAGAGCCATGTTCTAGAGATGAAGACATAAGTAAATTGATCTATATTGGTTTCCTTGATATTTTGTAATTTCAAGAAGGAGATCAAATCCGTATCCAAGATGTAGGTCCAAGGAAAAGATGAAGGACGAGATGAAAATAAGTCTGATTGCATTTTAACAAGGTGGAATATTGAAGGAGCTTTATCGTCACTAAGTAGTTAAATAATCCACGAAGAGAAATTCAATAAGGTGGAAGATTGAAGAAGAGTTATCATCACTAAGTTGTTGAAATATCTATACTTTTGGATGACCAAAATTTCTTCAGTTGGAAGGTGTGATCCAAGAGGATCCACAACACTCAAATAGGTCTAGGAGGATCAATAAATGATTGAACATTGATCATATCAAATGGTTTTTAAAATGGGTTCATTGCGTAGAGATCGACACGATATTTCCAATGACGTGTGAATCACGTCAAACAAACATCGTATGAGAATGTTATGGACTTTCAAAGTTTCAGAAAAAAACAAGGAAGATGATGAAAGGAAAATCCATACAGATGACGTCGACATGATATCAAAAAATTGACGTGGGACTATGAAAGACTACCACATGCAGTCTGTATAGTTGATTTTTAAAAAGCATAGGATGACACATGTGATTTCATATAGTTGATGATTTCATCATTTATACAATAGGTGGAAAGCTCATAGAGTGACATGTAGATAGGTGAAGTCAACATGACGTCGAAATGAAATTATCATGATGATGTAGCAACACCAGGAGTTACCATGTGTCACCCAAATTTGGATGATTTTTCATCCTACTGGACCAATAGGAAAGTGGAAGGTGTCATCCAGATGAATGAAGTGGCATATCGTATGGTTCACGTGACACCATTAGTGGGTGAGACATGGCCTACCATATAATGACGTGGTAGATAAGTGGTGACACAATTAATGGTGATGTGGCAGGTCGTATCGGACATGGACCCGTCAGACAAGCTCACATCATCACCCAATTAGAATTATCATACAATGATAGGATACCACGTGGGACAATCAAATGGCACCACATGGAACCTTACAAAAGACCAAGTTGGCATGGGATTGAACACAAAGGCATCGAAGGGTGGACCAAATCCATATGGTTAATACTATATACAACATATAGTTCCAAAAATGTTCCAAAGGAGGAGAGGTTTATGGATTTGAACCCATGACCTCCTCCCCCACATGTCATCATCCTAACCAAAATGCTTGTTAGAACTAAGAGTCACACTCAAACTTCCATGAGTGCAAGCCCAATACCCATCAAAATTTATAGATAATTGTTTATATCAAGGTGACAAATGAATGAGGAAAACTCAGAAAAGGTGTCAATCACATAAGCCAATCCAAAAGTATATACCAATAAGTAAGTTTTTAGACAACTTCAAATTAGGGTTTTAAATATTAAATGAGGGTGGAAGATCAGATAAGACGTGTGGAATATATCTATCATCTACATTAGGTAGCATGATAGCTATATGAATAAGACTCTGTGAAATCATAACCTCTCAATACAAAGAGAAAAGATTCGATATATCTTCAAGCATTATCAAAAAATAACATATATTGAAATAAGGATGCAAAAATCTAAACAAAACATTCACTTAGCTGAATTCAAAGCAAGATAACAATGAAGAGATAATGAAAAAGACTGATTTCCATTAACATAGTGTCTTAAATATGGTTTACACAGTAGGAACAAAATCTTTGTTATATGACAATATCAAAACGAGAGGTCTCTCCCATACCATTCTAACCTAAAACATTAAATTAATTTTAAAAGGGTGGATCAACAAGGAAGAGCAAGAAGGAGGGTAGAAAGCATTCTGCAAAGTTATTCCATCGGGCATGGAGTCAACACATCCTATAGATCAAAGGAACTCAAGTTCATACCAGACCAAAAGGGCTATAATTGATGGATGGAGGTATAAGAAAGATAAAAAATGGAAGAATATCAACAAGAAAAGATCATCTCTACAAAAATGAATTAAAATATTACTAGAACATAGATCATGAAAGAGACAATTACTACAAATCATTTGTAGCTCATGAATCTTCTACCTCATCAACAACCATTAACCTTCATTTCCTGCAATTCCATTCAAGAAAGGTGACAAGGTAAAACGATAATACATAACACAAATTCTGATAAAAAACTCTCATGAATCTCTAATGTAAGAAATGTTAATTACAACGAGACCTCAGGCTTACAATTGAGTAACTAAACTTCTCCTCCATCTCTCTCCTCTCTTGGATCATAAATCCAACCCTTATCTCCTCAAAATCCATTTCATTTATAGTGAATGATCTCTCTCTACCCTAAGGAGGTCTAAACCAAGTATCTACATAGGATCCTCCTCCATTTATGAGTCTTGTTACAAAATATTCCAACAAAAACTTAACAAAATCCTATTTTTTGGGATCTTGTCTATTGTGATAAATGCCTTTTTAAACATGCCATTCTGCTTGATATGAACATGGAACACTTGTCCCTCATTTCCAACTAAGTCCTAGGAGACCATTAAAACCTTCCTTCATAGTGTTAAGCCTTCCCATAGATTGAATTTTTCTAACTGTTAAAGTTCATAGTGCCTATGATAGCATGCGCGACAAACTTTCCTGAAGGTGATGTTTTTATCTTTTCTCCAAAAATACGAAGTGGATTAGGTTGAATTGTTTTCAACAATTCAAAAGCACCATTGTTATCATCCACAAAAAATTTCAGAGGAACCCATAATGTCATTCAAAATTTACAAGCACATCAATCCTATGCTATGTGCTAATTTCTTAAAAAATGTCATAAATACCAGTTCACAATGTCAATGAGTTCAGGCACTGCGAAATCTCCTGTAGTAGCCTGTTTCACTTTTTCCAATCTTTTATCATTTCAAACATCTATCATTTGTCCCAATAATGTTGTAAAATTCATAATATTGATGATCTTGACTAAAGAAAACCACCCAAACTGGTAATCATCGCTTATAAATCATAGCAATCACCAAAATGTGTAAAATGCATGAAATAGGAAATTTGACCAAAACTGATATTGTTTTTGGGAATATCAATTCCTTTATCTTCTAGTTTTGTATCTTCTTCTAATATCCACCTTGGACAACATGTATAATTGATGTCGATGCCCTCCCCACACAACCCACAGGTCGGGAGGTCCATGTCAACACAGGATCTTTCCTTCCTTCTCGGCCCGAAGAACACTGACCGGTCCTTCTATTTCCCTATCGGGAAATCTGCACCCACGGAAAATCTTCGTGGAATCCCCTTTTTGAGCTTAGGAGATCAGAATTCGCGACTTCGCGAATTCAATGGGCGAGCGTGGGTCTCTCGAATTCCTGAAATCGGACAACCAGTCAACGCTGACCCTTTCCTATCGGGGTTTTCCCTATCGCGATTTCGGCACTCACGATGTCGAGCAACTCGTATCCCCGACTCCCAATTCCCGATATGCCGAAACTCTGACGCACGCGCGAGTTGACTATTCAATGGTCATCCACTCTATCGGCATTTCAGAGTTCGCAATAATGCGAATCCTAATGCATATGTTTCTGGACATCTCACTGCGAAACCCCGATAAGGCGTGCCACCTGTCCACCTACCGACTCCTGTGGTCCCACACTATTATCTTAGTTGTCTGGATATCACATTTCGCGATTTCGCAATTCCCATTGCAATGTTTCGGAGTTTCAACCCACGAAACCCCGATATACGAAACCATGGGTAAATCCAACGACCCTTGTGGCTCGGATCTACGGTCCTGCCCCACCTGAGCTTTGAACCTTTAGGAAATACTTGCATATTTCCCCTGCTCCTCTATGAGATCTAATGGCTCACAGAAATTCACAAATTTTCCTTGGATAATTTCGACCATCCATCCTTCCTTGGCAATTTTAGTGAATGACCAAGTGTTCCTCCGTGGTACTCGTCCATCTGCAGTGTAAACTTATGACACCTTCCAAATTATTCCAGTCGTGACTTCCCTTGCACTGTTCTACAACAAATTCGAAGGCCTTATCCTTCTTGAGCTTTCTTATAATCCCTGAGCCTTTAGAAAAGACCCTTGCCCGCGCTCCTTGCGGCAACCTTCAACCACTTCAAGTGCTTGAATCCTTTCGACTCTGCACACACGTGCAACAACAGTCCTTCAACTCTTGCTGAGGTTCACAACCTTGAACTTCACTCGTCTTACGCACTCCTTGCATGACTCCTGTGATTAACTTCACTCCTGTGGAGATGAGAACAAAAGCTATCTCTATCTGAACCCTTTGTCAACGCACTCCTTGCGGACACTTCAACTGCACTCCTTGCAGGAATTCTCTGGCTCAAATAGAGAAACAATTGGAACTCATTCCTACTTCCTTTCAGACTTCAAACTCAACCATGAAATCATATACACAGCACATAAAGCAAGTGTGTAATAGGAAGAAAACATCAAATGAGCATATAATTATGCATCAATACACAGAGAACAACACAAAACCATGAATTTGAATCAACCTCTTTCTATTAATCCAAATATATGTACATGGATGTTCTTACACAGTTCTCTGACTACTCTTGCTCTTCTCAGCAATGCTCATAATCTTCGATTCAATCCTCAGAATAATGTTACAATACACAAGGAGGGTGTCTATATCCCGTTTCCCTCTTGCGCTCTCAAATAGTCTAATCTAGAGTTAAATTCTATCTACTTGCATTAACTATTTTAAATGCCTTCTACCTACTAAGGACGAGAGAAAATGTCTCAAGGTCCGGTTACAATTTACAAATGTGCTTCTTCTTAATGACTTCATTTAAGATTGTGCATCAACTCCAAGGTAATTTCAAAATTTGTGCTGGCGCTTGTCCAACTGTCTGATTGCTTCCACACTGGCTCGCTTGATGTTGGCGATGCTCCTGCATCATACTCCCTCGCTTGAAAATTTTCATGGGCTCCTGTCCATGAGCTCTTTCACGGTTCGTCCATGCTTTTGTATCTTCGCTTCGATCTCCTAGCTGACATCTTCAACTGGATGGTTCTTCCACTTGACCAGATACTCCAAGTATTTCTTTCGCCTGGTCCTTTTACTCACTCTCTTGTCCAGTATGCGCTCCATCTACGGCTTATCTGCAACTGGCATCTGCTTTGTCCACTGGATCACTGGCTGCTCAATTCCATCTCCTGTTTCCCCAACTTTATATGGGTGTAAGTCTAAGATATTGAATATCGGAGAAATTTCGATCCCATCGGGTAATTCAATCTTGTAAGCATTCGCCCCAAATTTCTTCAAGACCCTACATGGCCCGATTTTCTTCATCTTCAATTTATTATATGTTCCCCTCGAGAACCTTTCTTTTCTTAAGTGTGCCAAAATCAGATCACCAACCTCAAACTGAAGTTGTCTCCTATGTTGATCTGCTCTACGCTTATACTCCTGACTTGAATTTTGCAACCGTTCCTTCACCTGGCTGTGAAGTTCTTTCATCGCCTCTACGAATTCTTCTGCACTAGCGCTCCTAGTCACAGTCTGTTCTGAATCCCTCAGTTCATAAATTCCCCTCGGCTGCATCCCACAGACAATCTGAAATGGACTCTGTCCTGTGCTCCTATTAACTGAGTCATTATACGCAAACTTTGCCTATGGTAATATGTTGACCCACTGGCTGTGGTGTTTTGTCACCAAGATTCTCAGTAAGTCTCCCAGACTTCTGTTTACTACTTCTGTCTGTCCATCCATCTGAGGATGATAAGATGAACTAAACGACAAGTTATTTCCCAGCTTCTTCCATAAGTTCCTCCAAAAATTCCCTATGAATTTTGTATCTCGATCCGAAACTATACTCTTCGGAAACCCATGAAGTCGAATGACCTCTTTGAAAAACAGGTTAGCAATGTGAGTTGTATCACTGGTTTTCTGACATGGAATGAAGTGTGCCATCTTGGAAAATCTATCCACCACCACAAATATTGAATCACAACCTTTTTGTGTTCTTGGCAACCCCAATACAAAATCCATGCTAACTGCATCCCACGGCCTCTTTGGTATGGGAAATGGTTGATAAAACCCTGCATTCTACTTCCTTCCCTTCGAATGCTGGAAAATTCTACATCTATCCACAAATCTCTTGACATCTGCTCGCATTCCTAGCCAAACATATGCCTCATTCAATTTTGCGAATGTCTTGTCGTGACCAAATTGCCCTGCTAATCCAACACTGTGTTTTTCCTTCAGTAGATTCTCCCTCATGGAGCATTTTAGAATACACAGTTGATTACCTCTAAACAGTAATCCTTCTTGGATCATATACTCTATCCATTTGCCTCTGTCTCTGAGAATTGGATTCTCAGCTGCTTCATATGCTTCCTTAAAATCTGGATCATCTGTGTACATGTTCCTGAGATCATCAAAACCCAGCGTTTTGACTTTGAACTCCTGCAACAACAAACACTTCCTGCTCAAAGCATCAACCACTTTGTTAGAAGTACCAGAAATATGTTTGATCACAAAAGTGAAATTCTGCATATACTCAACCCATTTAACATGTTTTTGATTCAACTTCTCCTATTGAGTCACAAACTGCAATGCATGATTATCACTGTATAAGATGAACTCTTTCGGAATGAAGTGATGCCTCTAATTTTTCAATGCATGTATAATAGCATAAAACTCCTTGTCGTAAGTGGAGTACTTCACTTTCACTTCATTCAACTTCTCACTAAAATATTCTATCGGCCTGTCTTCCTGACTCAAGACTGCCCCGATTGCAAATCCACTTGCATCGCATTTCACCTTAAATGTCTTCTGGAAATCCGACAACACCAAAATTGGTTGTTCCGTAATATTCCTCTTCAACAGATTAAAACTTTTCTCGGCCTCTTCTGTCCAGTGAAAAGATTTATGTCTTTTCTTCACTGTGTCCATCATCACTGCACTAATTCCACTGAAATTCCTAATGAACTTTCGGTAGAAATTAGCCAATCCGTGAAAACTTCTCACCTCGAAGATGTTCTTCAGTGATGGCCAATTCTTGATCACTTCTACCTTATCTGGATCCACCCTCAACTCATTTGCAGAAATAACAAATCCCAAGTAAATGAGCTCTGTCTTCATGAATGAGGACTTCTTCATATTTATCAACAACTTCTCCTACTGTAACTTCTACATCACTGTAGCCAAATGCTTCAGACGCTCCGCCACTGTCTTACTGTAAACCAATATGTCATCCAAATATACAATGACAAATTTCTCGATGAACTCCTTCAAGACTTCGTTCATCAACCTCATAAAGGTACTTGGCGCATTTGTTAATCCAAATAGCATAACAAGCCATTCATACAACCCCTCGTTGGTTTTGAATTTTGTCTTCCATTTGTCACCTTCTCTCATGCGAATTTGATGATAACCACTTTTCAAATCAATCTTTGAAAAATATTTTTCTCCACTCAAGCAATCCATCAGATCATCCATCCTCGGTAATGGAAATCTGTACCTGATGGTTATCTTATTGATCGCTCTCAAATCAGGACACATCCTCCAGCCTCCATCTTTCTTCGGACTGAGTACTGTTGGAACAACACATGGACTCAAGCTTTCCTTGACCAAACCTTTGTCCAACAAATCCTAGGATTGTCTCTTGACCTCTTCATTCTCTTGTGGCATCAATCTGTACGCGGCTTTGTTTGGAAAATTGGCTCCTGGTATGAGATCAATATGATGTCTCATACTCCTAATCGGTGGAAACGAACGAGGTAATTCGTCCACTACTATGTCAGCGAACTCTTCCAACAGTTCTTGAACTTCGTCTGGTAAATCATCCAACCTTGTGCTAGTCAGAACAATCTTCGGCTTCCTGACCACAATGAACTGTGGATCCTCCTTCTTCTTAACCTCTGTAAGAAGTTCCTTCCCACTCATGAGAAGTACAGTGTTACTTACT
>SNQJ01S0075607.1:6177-24267 GCA_010110895.2 Picea sitchensis
GTCAGGAGATTCTCAAGTTGTTGAAAGAGAACCTGCAGACGACGCAAAACTGACAGAAGATAAGTGCAGAAAAGCACAGGATAAAGTGTATCTTTGAGGTTGGAGATTTGGTTTTCTTGAGACTCTAACCCTACAGACAGTCATCTCTGAAGAAGAGTGGGGTTGAGAAGCTCAAGCCCAGATTTTACGATCCTTACAGGATCATGCGTTGAGTAAGCAAGGTTGCTTACGAGATAGAGATTCCAGAGGGGAGCAAGATTCATAACGTATTCCATGTGTCTTGCCTCAAAAAGGCAGTGGGACAATTCATTAGCACATCCGAGGAGCTTCCCCCGTTGGATGGGGAGGGACAATTGGAGTTAGTTCTGGAGGAGGTTTTGGAGTTATGGGAGCGGAAACTGAGGATCAGGGTCATCAGAGAGTGTTTGATCAGATGGAGAGGGCTTCCAGTAGAGGATGCTACTTGGGAGAGCGAGAAGGTGTTGCAACACCCTGGACTAGTATTGCTTGAGGACAAGCAATTTCGAGAAGGGAGGATTGTAATGTCCCTTTCCAAATAGGAGCTCTAGAGAGGAGGATTAATGGTCTAAACCGCCCCATTAGACTATATCCAGGGCTAAAGAGGGGTAAACAGGGTTACTAGAGGTCACTCTAGTCACAGGTGTTATATTTGGAAAGTGACCTTGAGCTAAAAAGGGTTAAAAGCGATTTTAAGTCATTATGAGCTAAAAATAGAAGTCAACAGTGAATTAGGGTTTCAACAATGATTTAGGGATTTGGAAGTCAACAATGAATTAGGGTTTCAACATGATTTATGGTTTTGTAAAGCTATAAAGGAAGGGTTAGCGACCTAATTCAAGATTATGCAGATTATGAATTGTCATTGAGGAGAAGAGGTGCATCTCAGGAGAGATTGTTTAGTGGATTTTAGGAGGAAGACACCAGTGGATGATTTCAGTGTTGAGAGACACACCCTAGAAACTGGGAAGATTATTCAGGTCTTCCATCATTCTTCAATAGTAGTTACACAATGTTCAACAACAAGGGCACATTCATCCAGAGTAAGGTCACAGCTTCTGAGAAGGTTTTTAGTTGACTTATCCCATCCAGGGAGAATTTCGAGATTTCCCTCCAACCCATTTGAGAGAAGGGAAAGGCACATATTTTTCCTAGTTCCTCATCAGATTTCGATGGAGGAAGCTCTCGTCCATCTAAAAAAGAGGCTTCACTTTGTGCTCACAGTTGTAAACAACTTATTAACTTAACTACGACACTGTTGGAGTGTAGTGATGCATACTTCGAATTTAACTCAATTAAAAGGGATGTGATTCATATCAAACACAAATGACCATTTATTATGCATTAACTTGAAATGTCTCAACTTAAATAACTAAAAACTGCTACTGATGGTAAACCAAACTGATGCATGAGATGAATCACATTGAGTCTTTGAAAAAAACTGATTCAGAGTGACAGAGGTGAGTGATGTGTCAAGCATTGGCATGCCTTCGTGCTGTTTGAGGCCACTGGAGATGACTGGATGTGTTGACAACTCCTTCTTGAGCTGTACCATGATTTTCAATCTCGAAAATGTTCTAGGAGATTAACATTCAGGCGTCTTTTATTCCTGAAAAGAATGTGAGCCACCGATTAGTTTTGCAAATCTGCGATCCGAGGGACCCTACTACCTTAGCGCCCATGCTAAATTTTTCTTAGTCTGCCAGTTTTAGACTTCCTCTAACCCCATTTAGCGATGGTGCCAATTCAAAACTTCGGGAGTTTTTGGATGTGCAGAGTGAAAATCTCCCGGAGTGATTTTCTCCCTAAGTCATTAACTCTCATTTACTGTTAATTAGACCGTGATTACTTTAAACATCAAATTTAATGACTTCGATACTTTGGAAGTTAGACCCTTCAACAATTTCGGCCTATGCTGAGTTGAAAAACTCCTGAAGTGGTAGGGTCCAAAGTGACGTGGTGGCCTGATGTCATATGATGTCACGACTGCTAATGTGTCACACAAGGCGAGTGACATGTGTCACTAAAAAATGAGCGGATGATGGGACCCAAATGACCAAAAATGAGTGCCACGTGTCAGGGCTAGATGGAAGCCACGTGTCGATGGCTACCACATGTCTTGACGGATGAATGTCTTGTGCTTCAGAACTTCAGGCTTCGAGAGTTTTGGATTGTGAAGCATGAAGATATCCCAGAGTAGTATGGGACCAAAGTGACGTGGTATCCTGACATCACTTCGAGACTTCAGTGGTTTGGTGCTTCGATGCCGGTGGTTTGATCGACAAGCTTGGACGCCCAAATGTCGAATTTCCAAAGTGAAGCTTCTTCGTGCTTTGCTGCTTAAACTCCTTGCGACTTTGAAACCCTGAATGCATGGGAGCCGTTGATCTTAACTGACTATTAGATCTTTGCCGTTAAAAGTTAACCTATTGTTTGCTTATATTTCAAGCCCGAAATGGACTGCTCTGAATGCTGCGTTTTTTCTCATGGTTGTTCCCTATGCATACAACATACTTGATCGACCTGTTGTAAGCTTAATTAATGGCAAACACGATGACAAGTAATTCGAACCAAATCATGATATGTGTTTATCCTTCAAGAAAAACAGAAAAACTCTACGCAAAGAATCAGTCAAACAAGACAATAAGGAAAACCAAGTCATTAAACAAATGGGAAACTAACTTGACCCACCTTAAGAGGAAATATTTCTAGAAAGGTATGCGGAAAAGAGAGACGAGGGGAAGGGATGCAGACTTAGGTCTTAACAGGTGGGTTATTGGACCACTTGCGAATAAATAAGACAAATAGATAAGTCTCATAATCAAGCTGTTGTTCAAACAACCAGAAACAGACAATGGTGGAGGAATTACTGGGAAACTAAAACATGGATGTATCTCTCAAATACTAAGTTAATTCAATGCTGAGAAAGCCCCACAATGTTTGACAAGAATCATATTTAATCATGACAGACGGATTCACAGGGAGACTTATCCCATGACGTATTCACATGAAGACTTATCCCATGGAAATTTGGTGAACATAATCAAAGTTAACCGACATCGTGCATTAGCAAATGCCCAATTCAATAACCACACTATCAACATGAAAGTATTTATCTTCACTTGACTTATCATAAATCAAAATCATAGATCGTAGACCAACGCCATGTGTAAGCATACGACAGATTTGTTTGCGGCAGGTATGCCGATAGGCAAATCTAAATCTTGTTTATTCTACCAACTTTAACCATACATCATGTAACTCTTTTGTTTTATTTAGTCCATTGTTCTTGATTTCCTAAATAAATAGATATATTCATATATGTCCTATTAACATATAATAACTTGTAGTGATGTATTCAATTTCATTTTATTAACCTGGAGTAAATCGAGGAGACTTTGTTTTCACCTTTTCTTTGTTTTTGGCATGTGCCTGATATTCCAACACATCAACGATGCCTATTGATTATGCCCTTTTTTACTATGTTTCTTGTACGTCAATCCCTAGGATGGTTGTGCATTAATATTTATTGGCCCATTTTGTTTTCTTGCTATTGCAATTTTTCACATACGATATATGGGCTATGGTATTATAGTTTACTATTGTTGGGAGTTTTCTTTTGAATTTTGTGTTGATGTTTTAAGCTTTGTAGGCAATGGATGGAGTTTAATTTCATATAAATGAAAGAGATTTAGATTTAGATTATTGGTTTTTTTTATTCATAATCATTTTACTGTTAAAGACTAAATTGTGGTGTAGATTATGGAGTGCGGTGTAAATTTTAGTGATATAGGTAACTTTTGTTTAGCTTGTCTATAATTTTGCTTGTTTGGGGTTGTTCATTGGCCTAATAGTTTTCATTTTTGTTTATTTGTTTAACTATCAAAATTGTTAACCCTTTGCGAGAATTTTACATAAATTACTTCTTTCCAGACATGATATATCCTTTAGGGTAGATGTTCTAAGAAGTTTTAGGTGAGGTGTTGTGTGAGCTAGGGCATGTTACAAATTTATACAAAGGTACATTGATTAGTTAAAGTACTCCATGTTTTGGTAGATAAATTCAATGTTAAATAGTCCAGTGGTAGAAATCAAACTTTACATATCATTACAAGGGTATTGGGTATTTTTGCATATTTGTTTTTTATGGAAATTGTTTTATCAACCCTTTACCTCCACATTGTTGCTCAAAATCATGTGAAATGACATGCATTAGTGACTCAAGTATATAAGGATTACAAACATACATAGTTTTTGGATATTTTTCCATACATATGCCATCGTGTACAAACTTCAGTTTAACACCTTTACTCTAGAAATAAGATTGTCATTTAGGGAACAATATGTTTCAATTGTTTTTTATCTATTCCATTTCTGTTAAGAGGCTCTATAATATCGACCTCCTTTTAATAACTCAACATGGATATGTTTTATTACAAATATCACCCTACTCTAACTACATTTCCCCTAATTACTCTTATGTTTAGGGAAAATGACTTCTAAGACCATCCACTTGGTCAATGTTTAACATTTCTTCAATTCTCTGAGTAGTCCTATGTTCTCAGAGGATAACAAGGATGAGGGTTTCATTGATTTTAGGGTTAACAACAAACACCCCAATATGATGGGTAGGGATTTAGGGACATTTGTTTTTAAACTTACCACCTAGGAGATGCCAATGACAGGCGTGACATGCAAATATTTAAATTGTATTATGTTCATTGAATTATTAGTTAGTGTTTTGTAAAGACTTGCTATTAAAAAACATCGAGTAAATCTAGAGTCCCTTGTAAAATATGAGAAATGGGGGCTTTGTTATTTGTTGTGACTAAGAAAATGTACTTAGTATTGGTCAACAAAAAAGATTTGCATTTTCTATGCTATTTCGACATGAAACCAACATAGATTTCTTCATGAATCTACAAGTGCACTAGATATGGAAGATGAGTCCCAATCGTATTCTTTGTTAGAAAGATTGATACCAACATAAATATTGGTTATAGGTTATCTTTAGTCAAGTTTCACACACATGCTAGAGTTTGGAGAGAACTTTGATTGGAAAATATATTCTAGAGTCCACTTTGAGAGGTCAAGGTTGCATTTTGTAAATTGATATACAATATTAATATTCCTAACACATTTGAGAGTAATATTGTCAAATACTAAGTACAAGTTGGTCCTTCGGTAGTGTTATGTGCATTGTAGTAATCACCTTACTCATATTTCCATAATACAGACTAATGAGTTGATGAATTCATTATAGCTTTAGATTTCACTCTAGTTCTTGATTTGTTAGAAGCTAAAATTATTGTTTTAGAATTGTTGAAATAATCAATATATATGTGTTTGCATGTGGCATCTTGTACAAATAGTAAAAAAGTTCCATTTCTGCATGTTAAACATATATGCTTAAATGTACAATGCAGCACCTATAGTTTCACCTGAGCCATAGCTCATTCTAGTTCCATATTATCCAGGCACAGAGGAGCAAGCAGAGGAAATATCCGTATAGACAAAGGCCTAGTTATTAAGACCAATTTAGCCCAACTACTTCATGATCGATTATGAAATTGAAAGGAATCATTTTTCATTGAAACACATGCTTCTACCTGCAAGCAGCTATGGAAATAGACTGATCGAACGTAAGCCGGCTTTTCTTAACTCTTTACGACTTGCTTATTGGCCATTGATCCTGCAACCAACTCTTAGGCCATCCATTTCTGTCGGCCAAAAGAGGTTGCTGGCCCGGAAAGACGTACACTTAAACCCTTCTTCTCCGTGTCTTTCTCGGGCATATCACTTGCTTTGTTTGTTACAAGGATTGAAACAATCACATTATGTAAGTTAAATATCTAAGTGCATATATTTGCATATTCACATATAGTATTAAAAAAGTCAATCTTAATTTTCTATTTATCATTTAATGCAATCACTTTACATTTGAAACAATGACATTATGTAAGTTAAATATCTAAATATATATATTTACATATTCACATATAGTATTAAAAAAGTCAATCTGAATTTTCTATTTATCATTTAAGAAATTCCTACTTTCTATTTATCATTTAAGAGATTCCTACAAAAAAACAAATACAATAGCTTAAAAATAGTTATAATAACTCCCTCTTCAATATATATGTTGTTCATAGATACACACTTAATGCTTATTGTATTTAAAGTTATTGAAATACTTGGTATCTTACATCAATAAAGAACTTCTCAATTGCTACGTGCTTAACTTGTATATTCAAATTTACAACATTAACATTTTGTATTTAAAAATTTTTTATTATAAAAAAATTATAATATTAATATTAATATAAAAAATTCTATCATAAAAAAAAATATAATATATAGTATTATTCGTTGTATATGCTACATATATTGAAGAATTCCTCATTGGATAAATATACTACATAGGTTCAATCTTAATCTTCAAGAAATATAAGCATAGATCAATAAGTAACTAGGATGATTTCAGACAAGGAAAAACAAATTAACAAGATACTTATCATTGCAATTTCATTTATTTGTTTTTTTTTTTTCACTTTATGAAACACCAATATTTCAATTCTATTTATTAATTAATTTTGTTTATCAAATGTTTTAGTTTTATTTTTTTTTAACTTTGATTATATATTTATAAACAATGTGGAATATAGGTAGTATATTTCAATTTTATTTATATGGAATTATTATAATCTGATAATTACAACTTCTATTCAAATTTAGAATTTGATGGGTATGAAATATTATCTTACATCAAGAATAAGGGTTTTTGGGCTTATGATACCCTCCATGCACATTTCAAGTTGGATGATAGATTAATAATAGACATTTTGTTGACCCCATCTAATGAGGAAACTACTATTGATTCTATGTAAAGGTATACATCTTAACTTATAATTGTCAAAGCCAATGAAATTTCCCTAAATGACTAGATGCTTTATCTATTTTTTTATATGTTTGTCCTAGGAAAAGTACATTTACCTCGTTGTATCTTTTTCCAAGGAAAACACCTCGTGGAAAACCCTTCGAGTATTTCCCCATGATCCATGGATGATAAACAAGGTAACCTGTCGGCCTTGATTATGGAGCCTAACCCCGAGGTGATCAAGAGAATCAAACCCGTGACCTCACCAACTTTGGGGGAGAGATCTCACATTTGGCTCATGACCACTTGAGCTAACCCTTGAGACTATACCTCATTGTATCTATGTTTAAATTTTTTTTGTTTCTTCATTTCCTCCAATTCCCATTCTTATTCATTCAATATATTTTCCTCAAATACTCTTTTGTTGCCTTATCGTAGGTCATTATCTAGACAACATCATCCAGTTATGTCATCGAAAGTAACATCATATTCCATCACAAGAATTGAAAATGGTGAGGAAGCTTTAGAGCCTTGTTTTACAAATTCTGGACTTCAAACCAATTTTAGAAGATTGATATTATGCAATCCTCTAATATGGAAACAACACAATATATATTTTGTTTAGCTTAACTCTTTCCATCCATTTCACATCATGCCATGTTGTAAAAGGATCTTTAGTTCAACTAAAGGATTTCTCTTGTAGATCTATCCTTAGAAACAAGTATGTACTCAACTCATTATCGTATTAGCTATGGAAATTACTTACATTGATATAATAACATTACTTCTAATTATTTTACTTTGTTGCAGACTTCTCATAGTTTGTTGTACACAAGTGTAGACATTGCAATCATGCATTATTGGTGATCCACCTCGAGGCAACCATGTAGGTGCTTTTGACAAGAAACTATTGCATTCCCCTTAACCATCTCATAACTTTATTCCTACCAAATCTTTGAACCAATGCATAAAGTCATGGACAATAAAAGTAAGTGTCATTTCAACAACTTGTCTATTCACCTTCACCAATTCGAAGGGACCTTGACATGTCTTTAATTTTGATGTTATTGATATGGAGGGTAGTGGAATATGAATTGCACATTTCAATATCCAGGATTTCATCCTTTCGTAGAGGATGATAAGGTTTACATAGTTTCCAAAGAGTACATCAAACTTGGAAAAAAAAGACTACAATTATTTAACAAATAACTGAGAAATAAATCTAGATAATACCTTGACAATAGAGGCTTTCTTAGAGGATGAACAAACAATATAAAAACAAAACTTCAAGTTCACTCCTATTAGTGAATTAGAAATTTTTCTCAAAAACTCTATTGTCCGCATATTTGGAGTTTCTATATCCATTAGCCATTTATCTATCATTATTAGAAAGAATGGAATAGAGGCTCATAAGAGAACCATTCAACTAGAGGACATGTTAGGTTATAATATTGAGGTCACACTTTGGGGGGATTTCTACAACATAGGGAATATTAAGCAATGTTTCATCCCAAACAACTTTCCAATCATCACTTTCAATTTGGAAAAAAACTTTGATTTCAATAGAGCATCGATCATTGAAACATTCACCCCCAAATTAGTATCAATCCTCATATCAAAGAAACACATGTATCGAGAAATTGGTTTGATAGCCGAAGAACATGCTTCCATTCTTCGTCCTTGTCTACACCAGTGCTTCAAGCAAACACCCTTTTGTTTGCGAGCATTTGGTAGACATTAAAATTGAAGGGATCAGTCTAGGCCCACATACTGCACTCATTTTGGTTGATGAAGCAACTTCTTCTATGGATACATACAATAGTTGTTATGTTTCTTGCCCACTTTTTATGACAAAAAATGTAAAAAATAAATAAGTCCAGTTGAGGATGGCATCTTGAAATGATTGAGTTGAAACAAAACAATATATGAAAGTGAGCACAAGTGCATTTTTCTATTTAGCATTGAAGACCATACATAAAAAATCAATGTGACTACATTCCCAAAAGTTGTAGAACAACTTATCAGGATCCACACAAAGAAGTTATCTGAATATGGCTACGAAGGTAATACTAATAAATTGCAAAGACGTTTGAGAAGTTATTCTTCACAACTTACATATTCAAACTAGTAGTGCACGAGGAAACATTTTCCAATAAAAAACAAATTAAAACCATTGTGATTGTATGCGATAAACTGGGATCCATGATAGGGTAACCAACCCTAATGTTTTATCTACATGGTTACAAAATGCAATATCTCTTCTTCCTTCACATAAGCACTTGTAATATGTATTTGTTTGGATACCTCATGCTTCTAAAATATTATTGTTCATCCTCATTATAGTTTTGAAAAACGTTTTTTTTTTCCCTCTTTTAATAAGGATTTATTAAAAGCATTCATTTGTTGGTAATCTTCTTTTACATATTTTTATGGGAATATATCACCCTTCCACACATATATTCAATTAACTTTTTGATATATTCCATAGCATGTCAAAAGAATAAATAATCAAAATATTAAAATTAAATATTTATTTCTTAATATTGAAAAATTAAGTTTAACTATTGAAAAATAATCCTCATATAAAACACCATTCATTGTACTATTTGTTTGCTAAATGATCTTACTTTTAGATACAAACTTCATTTTGATTTGGGCCCTTGAAATGTACTAGTTAACTGTTGATATTATGGTAGTTGTGGGAGGTATTTACCTCCACGTGTAAACCTGACGAGAATAGAATATTTCGGGAAGAAAGAAGAAACCCTATTTAATTGGTTAATAACCCTAGAAGACAAGTTGGCTCAAGAGAATGACTTGTATTAGGTTATTAGCCTCCAAGAGAAGAAGTTGGCTAAATAAAATGTTATATACTAAAGAATTAACACCTAGAATGAGAAGTCGGCCCAGGTAGTGTGCTAGAAATAGTATAAATACATGAGACCAGTCTTCATTCTGGCTAGTATTGTCAGAATTGTAGAAGCAACACTTATGCGCACTATAGTTGGCCAGTTTGTGCACAAGTTTGGAGGAGAGATACTGTTGTAGCTGCTGCAACTGGCAGATTTCAGTTTTGGATTGGACTCTCTCTTGGTTATGGTTTGGACTCTCTGATCAACTCTTGTTACTCTTGATTGGTGCGCTATCCTTGGAGAAATGTGCGCCACCTTTGTTTGGCTATCCAGTCTAGGTTTTTCTTCCAGAAAGATTCTTTGTCAAGGTTAAGGTGCTCGGGGGTGGCTTCAACTTATGGTTGGGTGACAATATTGCTATATTGTCTATGGTTAAA
This sequence comes from Picea sitchensis, assembly GCA_010110895.2. Taxonomy (NCBI): domain Eukaryota; kingdom Viridiplantae; phylum Streptophyta; class Pinopsida; order Pinales; family Pinaceae; genus Picea; species Picea sitchensis. Next base: position 16,362 of record SNQJ01S0075607.1, read on the forward strand.
TGAGCACATCCATTATATTCTAACAGGTTATGGGCCCACACTATCTTCAGACAGTCTAACTGCTGAACGATAGATTGGGAAGATTTTCTTAGTTGCAGTTGCAGTTGTAGTCAGTTTCTGCTACAACAACGAAACCCTAAACCTCTCGTTGAGGCACCTTAAGTGAAGATATTGACCTAAGTCCTGGACAAACTAGTGCACCCTAGCCTAGTGCATCTCTTGGTACTCTCAGCAAGCTAAGACATCAAGTTTGAGTTTTTGGTCAAATCTAGGTTTGACCAAGTCAAAGCAGCCATGACTTACTCTATGAAGTCAGAAAACATGTTAGAAGGGGGTTCTAACTTCAAAGCATGGAAGAGAAGGATTGATCTCATCGTTGAAAAGAATAAAGCGTTGGATATCGTGAAAGGAAAGATTGTAGAACCAAAGTTTGAAGAAGGAAAATAGAAGGAACCACATAACGTTGCAGTTATGGAAAAGTTCAAATACAATGACATCAATGCCATGAGTATCATAGTGGGTTCTATAAAATACCACTTGATACCCTATATCTCCCATCTCGATTCGTCTAAGAGGATGTATGATGCCCTAACAAACCTCTTCTCAGTCAGAAACATTGGACAAATAATGTGTCTGAAGATTGAGCTTCGTGACATGAAGATGAATGATGATGACAACATAACATCATACTTTGTGAGAATCTCTCAGTTGAGAGATCAACTACAATTTATTGAAGAAATCATTTCAAAGAAGGAACTGGCAAATATAGTACTCAACGATTTTCCCAAGACATGGGATGCATTTTCCGCAAGCATGAACTCAAGGAAGGAGTATCCTACATTTGAAGAAATTTGGACTTGTTGTGCACAAGAATAATTGATTATTAGTGCAAAAGAGAAACCTCAAAAGAAATACGACAATCAAGCCTGCACAACAAGATTCAATAATTTCAGGAAAAAAAGAAAGTTTGGCTCAAGGAAGAAGCCAAATCAAGATAAAGATATGTCAGAAATACAATGCTTTAACTGTCGAAAATATGGTCACTACAAGAATCATTGTCCCAAGCTAAAGAAAATGAAGGAGACACACAAAGCATCAGTTGTTGAAGAAAGGGAACCCTCAAAGAAATCCAAGCAGGACAAAACAAACTTCTTCTTCTAAGACAAGGTAACAATACTCTTCATAGTTCTTGTACATACCATGTTTTCTGTACATATCTTGCATATCTGTTTCTTATAATATAGGATGTTCAAAGAGAAAATACACCTATGGAAGAACAACAAAATAAGGACTAACATCACGATGACTACAAGTCATGCAATACACATGAAAGGATGAAGTACATCAACAACCCCTGGTGACAATTCATAAGTAACAACTGCAAGATAAGCTGAAATCAAAATCAAACCTGAAGAAACCTAGAAGAAGTGAAAACAGAAAGAAGTCAACAATCAAGAGGAAATTGGAAAAGGACTTATGACACTTTGCAGAAGGCAATAAGGATGTAGACGGAAGCGTTGGCTCTCTTATTTGGAGGGAGTTGATTACAGAATTACAAAAGAAGAGCATGCATGAATCAAGGATTAAGAGGGATATAAACCTAAATAAAATGATCCATTGAAGATGATAAAGTATCTATTCATATTCCCATCAATGATAGAAATGATGAAAAGAAACACGTGTTCAGTTTGAATTTAGAAGAAGTCTTCTTCGAAAAGAAGCCTTAAAGTATCCTTGGTTGTTCATCCACATCTTGAAAGGAAGAAGTTGCAATCTTCAAGGCATGGAATCTATAGAAAACTCCATGAACCCAAATGCCAAAGAGAAACATGAGGATTCCAAGAAAGAAAGAAAATCCAGAATGACCAGTCATTATATCTAGAATCACAAGACTACCAGCTTGATCTGAACCTTCTAGAAGCAATCAAGAAGAGGAAATGAAAGCTATGATGAAGCACAATGTATGGAAGACTTATAAATGTAAGCATTGCTAGATCCATAACTAGAGGTTCTCCTAGATGGACGAAGAAGACTATGATGATTGCTTGTTCCAATAAACTAGACATACCTCTACATAAGTCATTATATCTCCCACAATATCCATGGATTGGAGTTTACATTAGATGAATGCAAAGACTGTTATCTAGAATAATTGAACAAAGAGCATATGTAGAACAACCTCAAGTTTTTGAGGTATATCAGAAAGAGGCCCTTGTATGCAGATGGAAGAAGATTTTGTATGGATTCAAACAACTTGATGCAAAGGCTCTCATGCACAACAAAAGCATGGTGAAAACCTTCTATGATAAAAAATAGAATGGTTATTCAGAAGTCCAGGATGATGGATTTCTAATCCATGACAAACTCTCACGATGACAGAAGAAGTGCCACAAGGATATGTTCCAGTTTGAGCCTTGCCACTATGTTATGAGCTAGAAGGAAACAAAAGAGATGAATCCAACTATGATACATTATAATGATTAGAACTATATGAAGCCTTCAAAAAACCAGTGTTCCAGAAAGACTGAAGTACATTGAGATCAAACATTACATTCTCCATGATGAAGTCCAGAAAAGAGAAAGTGGTTCTCCAATATATATCTCCACAGATGAGCAGATAAGAAGACATTTTGGTAAAGCCTCTGTCCAAGATGAAATAGTTTTGCATACTCAAGATGAAGCTCATGGAGATGACTTCCTTATTGAAAAAGGAAGAGATGACTTCCAGGTTGGGAGGGAGCAATAATGTGTTATTGATTTATGGACAATAATTTTTCAAGTTCGAAAAATGGTCCAAGGTGAGCAATTCCTTTCCAATTCAGAAAGTGGTTTGAGATTTCTCACGGACATGCGTTTTCCAGTTCAAAAAATGGTCCAGATTGAACGGTCATTTTCATAATGAAAATGGTTCGATGGATTCCTGATGTACCATAGACAACGATTCCCCTTGTGGCCAGTGTGGGGGAATGGTCTAGGACAATCTCTCTTCTTGAAGGTCACTGTCATTAGTGGTCAAGAAGTCTGGTCTGCCTTGTGAGACAGTCATTCTTTTGAAGCTCACAGTTGTGAGCAATTTTGAAGAATGGTCCATTTTGGAGGTTGGTGCAGGACAAACATTTCCTTAGGAAATGGCCCAGACAATCATTCCCTATGGCTGAATCATTCTCTCTAGTTTTCACTTTGTTTAGTGCCAGAGGAATGGCCTAGATAGGTGAATGGTCCAGGTTCAACAATCAGGGAGAGGCATTCCCTAGGGCATATTCATTCTCTCCAGGTTACACTTTGTTTAATGCCGAAGGAATGGCCTGGATAAGTGAATCGTCTAGGCTCAGAAATCATGAAAATTATTCTTCCTTGCTTGAGAAGAATAGTCCATATAGCTCATCATTGATGTTTTACCTTCCGAGGGTAGATGCTCTTCCATATCTCATATATGTGAGTGGAAGAATGGCCCAAATGATTCAGTTTATATCATAACAATGTTTTTCTGTGCTGGTTTATATCAGATGATATGATTTTTATGGAGACTGTATGTCTCTGGACAACATATGTATGCTACTGTGGTGGATGTGTTCCACTAATTGTGACTATATGTCATTGATCAAGTATCTGTGTGCTACTTGGTGTGGTAGTGTACTAATGGATTGTAGTTGTGTACTACTATGGATAGACACAATTTTGTTCTATTGAATGACATTGTTCTGATTGCCTTGAAGACTACCAATAGTGTTGGAAATAATTATCAGCTAGATGGATGATCAATGGACACAAATTTCCCAGACGAAAAATGGTCCAGGACATTTATTATTCTAGGACATATCTCCGGATTAGAAGAATGGTTCTTGTGTCACTCTATGGAGTGAGTGACTTATCCAACATCATGTTTGATTACTCAGATGGAGTATGGTTTCGAGAGATGATGTAGTTGATGACACTGAAAGTGATGATGGTGCTCATGATCTAATCATGAGATAATCTATACGACTATGTTGATGCTACTGGATAAATGGTATGTTTGTGCTCAAGACCATTACCTTCAATACCTCCCTAGCTAGGAGGGAGTGTTGATATTATGGTAGCTACGGGAGGTATTTACCTCCACGTGTAAATTTGACGAGAATAGAATATTTTGGGAAGTAAGAAGAAACCCTAATTAATTGGTTAATAACCCTAGAAGACAAGTCGGCTCAAGAGAATGACTTGTATTAGGTTATTAGCCTCCAAGAGAAGAAGTCGGCTAAAGAAAATGTTATATACTAAAGAATTAGCACCCATAATGAGAAGTCGGACCAGGCATTATACCATAAATAGTATAAATACAGAAGACCAGTCTTCATTCTGGCCAGTATTCTCAGAATTACAAAAGCAACACTTGTGCGCACTGTAGTTGGCCAGTTTGTGCGTAAGTTTGGAGGAGAGCTACTGTCAAAGTTGCTACAACTAGAAGAGTTCAGTTTTGGCTTGAACTCTCTCTTGGTTATGGTTTGGACTCTCTGATCATCTCTTGTTACTCTTTCTTGGTGTGCTATCCTTGGAGAAAGGTGCACCACCTTGGTTTGGCTATCCAGTCTAGGGTTTCCTTCCAAAAAGATTCTCTGTCAAGGTTAAGGTCGTCGGGGGTGGCTTCAGCCTATGGAATATTGCTATATTGTCTACAGTTAAATGATCACATCCATTATATTCTAACACTAACAACCTCATCCAAAACAAATTCTTTTGATGGTTAAACAACACAATCACTGTGATTCATGTTCGACTTTCTTCATTTTTAAATACGTTAATTTCTATTTACATTTGATTAAATTTTATAATTAATTAAAAATTAATATTAAATTTATTGAAATTCTAATTTTAATTATATAAATAGATTTAACAACTTCAACATGTATGAGTTTGAGTTTTTTGGAAAACACTATGTTAGAAATTGTTTTGAAACTTTCAATGTTTCTAGTGGATACTCCTTTCATCAGAGACAATTGAAACTCTAAAATGTTCGAAAAGAGTGTTGAGACAAATTTTTTAAAGGAAAAGAGATGACTGTTGTGGAGAAAAATAAAAATAAAAATATTGATAAATTAATGAATAAGGCTCTTAGATGGTTAGGTTTAAAAATGATATTAAAAAGTATTAAGAGAGGGTATTGAGATATTGAAATATTAAAGGAAAAAGGGGGAGAATTAATATTAAACTATAAAATATTGCAATATTAAATTACTAAAAAATTAGATTATTAGAGGAAAAAAGGAAATTTGGAGGAGAATTTATTGAATAGGGGAAGAATTTAGGACTTAAAAACTAAACTAGATTAAAAGAGGGTTTAAAATAAGAGAGGTAGGGAGAATGCCATGTTGAATGAAATTAGAGAGATTATGCTATTCAAAGGAAAGGTGTTGATTAAGGTAATAAACAACTTTGACTTAATTTTTTTTCTAGAATAGGGAGAGGATCAAAACAACAAAGAAAAAAAGGATATATATATATATATATATATATATATATATATATATATATATATATNGGGGGGAGGGGCTACTGACCGAGGTGATGGATGGTGGGCTTCCAAGAATGGCTAAGTTTGTAGCCATATTCTCAATTAAAATTATCGAGATGTTTCTCAATTTATAACGCTTCACGAATAATACGAGATGAGTAATGAGGAGTTGAGGCTAAAATTTTGGTTGGGTCAAAACAAATTAGGTGCTTGGATTTAAAAGAATGCTCAACAATAATTGACTTGATGATACAATTGTGGGTAGTGTCAACTATATGTTCTTTGAGACTAGATTTAAAGGATCTTCCTGTTTGACTTATGGAGGACTTTCCACAAGAGCAAGGATTTTGATAAACTCCTGGGCCAAGCATCGGGTCATTTTTGTCCTTGGCGGTTCTGAATAATTGTTTGAGGGTTTTGCAGGGTTTGAAAAGGGTTTTGATATTCTTCTTATCTAGAAATTTGGAAATAAGATCAATGGTGCCTTGGATATAAGGCAAAGAGATAAGGGCTAGGGGTGGGGAAGAGGAGGAAATTTTTGATTTGGGATTATGGGCCGAGCGAAAGGCTTTGCTGATTTGAGAGACAGAGAGTATACATTGGACATTAGGGATTTAGTTAGGCGGGTTTTTTCTTTCTCTAGGAATTGAGTAGTGGAGTTTTAGCTGGCCCTAGTAATAAGATTTTTTAATACTGCAAACTTTTGGGCTGGATGATGATGGGAATCCGCGTGGAGGTATCTACTAGTATGAGTCTTTTTTCCAGTAAACTTGGTGGGTAAGGGGGGCATCAGGAAGACTGGAGATAAGAACATCTAAGAAAGGGAGGCGATTGTCCTTCTAAATTTTCATTGTGAATTGAATATGGGGGGAAATGTTATTAAGATGGTTAAAGAAAAAGATCAGAGTAGGATGGCCATGAGGCTAGATGACAAATGTTTCATTGACAAAAACATAAGCAACACTTAGATTTGAGATGAAAGTTGTTTAAGGATAAAGTCTCAAAATGTTCCATAAAAATATTAGCCACGATTGGGGATAAGGAAGACCCCATGGCCATCCCTTCAATTTTCTCATAAAAAAATCCATTTGAAGGTAAGTAAGGTAGAAGAGAGACAAATTTCAATGAGGCTAAGAGTTTTCGGGTCCACAAGATTGGAGATCAAGGCCAGGGCTTCATAGGCATGTTTTTTTGTAAAAAGAGAAACAACATAAAAAATTACCATGATGTCATGCTCATTGAGGTGAAAGTTTTGAGTTTTTTGGATGAAGTCAGAGGAATCTTTAATAAAGGAGTAGGTTTGACCGATAGAGTGTTGAAGTTTGTTGGTTAGAAAACAAGCAAGGGCATGAGTGGGGGCACCTATAGTGCTAACTATAGGTCTTAGGGGAATGCCACTTTTGTGAATTTTAGTTTGCCCATAGTTCCTGAGGGTTCGAGGGTTGTGAAGGATAAGACACTTTTGAATAACAGGATATAAGGAAGAAGATTTGATGGATTTGGTGACGAGGTTAGTAATGTTATTAATAGGTGTAAGAACCTAGTTTAACAAAGCCTATTTTTTTTTTTTGTAAATTTAAACATTAAGATTATTCATCATAAGCAATAAGCAATTTCATTCAACATATAAGCAACATAAATTTAAATTTATGAACAACAATCTAATAAATTACATAACAACCCCATAACCCAACAAATTCATGAAGATAGATACCTCTGGCTGATGCTATTATCCCAATATCTGACTGTCCTCTCTACTGCTTTGCCCAAAACTCTGCCTGATGCTCTGACCAAACCCTGCCCAAAACCAACTAACCACCCAACCAGCTAGGAGCAGCCTTTCCGGCTCCCTAGCTCCAGTATTCCGTGAGGATTCCTGGCCCCCAAGCCCAAAACTCACAGCAACCTAGTGCCCCCTGCAACCGTTCACCCCAAACTCCAAACCAGAAAATATCCCTTAGAAAATATAGTCCTCTCCTGCCATGATACTCCTCTCCCAAATTTTCATAATAGTGCTTCCTGAAGGCCTTTGCCCAGTCATATCCCCCTCCATTCACTGACTCCTACCCTCCTTTAATTCCACTCACCTTATCCCTCCATTTATTACCTTATCCTTCCATTTATTACCTTATCCCTCCACTCAATGCTTCATCCCCCCCCGCCTTGCATACGTAAAGTTTTATAATAAATAACTAAAATTTATTAAGCTCTTAATTCATTACCCAAACCTTTAATGAGTTAATTAATTAATTAATCAATAGATATAAACAATTAATAATTAATTAATTAATTAATATTATTAATAAATAATCATTGTTTAACTAAAATATATTAGGACAGTTAATTATTTAATTAACTATACTTGATAAACCCTATGCAACTATTTAACTAGGGTTGTTACATACACCCACCCTT
>SNQJ01S0075607.1:32093-69081 GCA_010110895.2 Picea sitchensis
TAGGACAATTAATTATTTAATTAACTATACTTGATAAACCCTATGCAACTATTTAACTAGGGTTATTACAATAGGGTTTTTAATGAGATATTTATCATCAGAGGAAGAGATAAGACCGATAGGATTAGACTCATAGTCAGAGGCATTCATGATAATCATGGTGTTGCCTTTATATGCTTTTAGGATAATGATATTTGGGTTATCATTGAGGTGGAAAATTGAATCAAATTCTTCTTTAGATAAGTTGGGTGAGGAAGGTTTGGAATGTCGGAGGATTCTACAACATTCTTTCCTAATTTCTTTGGTTTCATGGTGGGCAAGTGATGTGTTATAGATTCAATGGAACACATGATATCTTCCATCGAGATACGACGAGAGACAAGGGCCTAGCTAAATTTTTTTTGGAGAAGCTGAAGGGAAGGAGGGTCAAGTTCGAAGGATGATAAATCAATCACCGTGGAGGAAAGATTTATGGAAGAAGCAAAGGAAGGTGTTTTTGAAGGAGGATGATGAATGTGCACGGGGAGATTTGGAGCAGGCGGAGGGTTAGAATGATTAATGGGGAAAAGAGAAATTAAATTCAAAAAATTATTAAAGGTGTCTATTATTCTTTAGGAGTGTGAAGTTTGGGCCCACATCGTCTCTTGTGAAACTTGGAATAAATTTGAGAAAATCCAAAATAACTTCATAACCTATAATTTTAAAATTAAATGCAACACTCTTTACCCCATTATCTTGATTGAAGTTGGGTGTACTTCCATAGTGTCTAAATCCTTGATTAGACATTTAAAATATAATCTCAAATGCTCAAGTTAAGTAAATATAAATGTTGTGCTATTACTTCTGACATAAGTAGTAGCCACCACAGGCTTAATATAGGGTGAGATATAGATTTAGACTTGAAATGAAAACTACATCATTAATAAGAGGAAGTTGAAATACTACAAATATTTTATCAACCCTAATTTGGTCAATCAAAACAAATTTTTTCTGACATTATGAGCGTAAAAATTTAAATGAATATTGCTAAGGTCGAACAATTCTTATTACTTCCATAGTGAAAGTGGTGATTAGTTAGTATATTGTAAATTTTAAACCTGTGAAGTAAAGTAATGCATACAAATTCTTAAGAAAAACAAAAAATAATCAATGACTCATATGCATAGTACACACTGATTTACGTTGGAAACCCTTAACTCGGAGAAACCGACCTTCCATGGTGCCACACCTCTCAACTCTTCATTGTGCTAATTTCACCTTTCACAATACAATATATACACTTTAGGTATTTAGTAGCTACCCAAACCCTAATCCATTAATCCATGATTAATTTAGAAAACTGCTAAAAATAGTGAAAAAATGCTAAAATAACAAAAACCGCCCAAAAAAAATTCCATTGTACTAGCCCGAACCTTGTTGACTTCAAATAACCAAGGGGGGCCACTCCTAGCCCCCTGGGACCGCCCTCAGAAAGCGCTCACCACAAACGACACAACTAACTTTGCTAGGAAAGAATCGTCAGACATAGTCGTCAAATCTAACGCACCCCCCCCACAACACACACACTTAAAGGATATAACACCTACCCAAACATATACTAATCCATGTCTAATAACAAAAAACGCTATGAGATGAGTAGATCTATAAAAAAATGTTATGTAAATGAGATTGAGAATAAATACCACTTATTTTTTAACATACCTTATAGTTAATAATATAAACATAATTCTACTTAATTTTATAACTTACTTACTCTTCAAAATCTAGTTATTTACAAAATTTATATAACTTACTTACTCTTCAAAATCTAGTTATTTACAAAATTTATAATGACTTTGGTACTTTCCTTTTTCTTTTTCTATATTATAATGACTTTGGTACTTTCCTTTTTTCTATATTCATATTTGGAAGAATATTTAGTTTGATTCTTTTTATTTGTTCAATAAACTTTCTTAATTTTAAGAAATTATAGTTAGTTAGTTGCTAGCATTATAGTTGTTATAATGAATGAATGGATTGAATATAGGGATTAGATTAAGTTATATAATTTTTGTTTTGTTTTTGGTTGATTAAGAGTGGGCATGTCGGATCTAGGATCTAGAAGTCAGAAAGTTTTTTTTTACTTATGATGTGTATATTACAAAGTATAAATTATGTTAGGGACAATAATGGAAGCTTTACCTCATATGTTTTTTTTTACTTATGATTTGTATATTACAAAGTATAAATTATGTTAGGGATAATAATGAAGGCTTTATCTCATATGTGGATTGGTATGCTCAACCGTTTCACTTCCATTGTGATTATGATTTTTATATTGCAAAATATAAATTATGTTAGGGATAATAATGAAAGCTTTATCTCATATGTGGATTGCTATGTTTAACCGTTTCACTTCCATTGTGATATTCATGTTGAATGTGGTGATTGGAACCATTGTTGTTACTTTTGGAATGCACCAAAATAACAACACTAATTGGGGCCTCAAAAGAAACCCGTCTTTATAATAAAGTATAAGCACCTTCAATTTATCTAAAGATAAGGTTGAGGAGGTAGTTGAGTTTGAAAACCAAGTAGAAGAAGAGAGAATGGAGAATAATGTTGTAGTAGAAGAAGAGACAACAAGGGTGAAAATGGCAGAAGAAAGGAAATTGAAATTTGTTTTGGGGATAAATCCCATATCATCTTGGGTTAGAAGATCATGCATAGAGAATTCCCCAAGAATTAACTCTAATTGACAATAGTAGTTAATAACATGTAACTAACTAATCAAAGAGCAAAATAACACCTACTTGGATTTGAAAGTTTGAAGGAGACCTCTTTCACGAATATTTTCTCCAATTCCTTGCTCCAATGTTGTCCTTGCCAACCTACACTCAAAGAGAGACAACACTGCCAAGAAGGTAGTTACAATAACTAACTCCTAACTACATTTAATAACCATGATTAAGATGTCAGTGTCAAGCTAATCAAATGCATGTAGAAATTACAAAATTAAATCAAGAACATAAGATATGGATGGAAAAGAGAGTTCTCATTAAGTAATGAACAAAACGTACATGTAAAAATATTATCCGATATTGCTGCGACACTGCCCCAGAACTGATCTCTAGATTCCTTCGCTCGGGCCACTAAAGATATCACACCTTCTGACTCTTTGCTCTAAATAGGTCAAGGAAAGAGGACACATCTCTTGCTATGAATGAGATAGATGAGAAAGGTACTAGAAACTGTTGATTTTTCAATAAGCAAGGCTTAAGAATGAAGTTCATTCCATTTTAGCATTTTACTTAAACCATGAACAATTTTTTGCAGCAACCAAGATCACAAGAAGAAACACCATGCACAAGTACCCAAGAAGTATCCTGGGAAATCCTTCTACACAAGGGAAGAAAACCCAACCAATCCTTTGCTATATTCTTCAAGAGAAATACCTCCACCACAATAAAAACCTAGCACACAAAAGGGTGCTTACAAACCCTAGAATACTAGCGCCCAAGAGAGGTGGCACTTTTCCCAAGAAGAAGTACTTGCTGAAATTTCCAAACTCACACTTGTGATATGATTCCTCAATGGGGAATTTACCTTTACTTATATTAGACTGAACCTGTCAACAATAGTGTCTATTGGCACAATAGGGCCAACCTCAATATCTTATAATATAATTAATAATTACCATATTAATTATCTTTTACATTAAGGTGGCCCTAACTTGTACCCTTTACATAATAATTAGGGTTACAAGTAAGTATGACTCTTGAACAATATAGCAAGGGATATTATACACCCACTAGTGCTCAACCACTAGGGGCACATCCATATGTGCTCAGCCAAAGGGATGTATCTCTATCTCACTGCGTCTCACAAGAGAACCACACTCACTAGTGCTTAGCCACTAGGATCACGTTCACTTGTGCTCATCCATAGGCACGTCCAACTCAACATATCTTATTTCTCACCGTGTTACACATGAGGGCCATTTGGAGTTCATCATCTCAACTCTCTGCTTAGAGGAGTCTAATACATCGTTTCATCTCTATCTCAAAACAATGCACCCAACTCATGGGATTTCACACGTTCACCTGTGCTCAACCACAAACACGTCCAAATCAACAGATCTTCTTTCTCACTGCGTTACATAGGATAATCCTCTAGGGTTCATCTCAACTGTTTGTAAGGAGGAGGCCAACACAACATTCCAGTTCTGTCCCAGATAGGAACCATGCACCCATCTCATGGGCTCTCTCTCAGGTCTGTGTCTTGGAGCATGTCTCAGACAACTGTAATCATCAACATTCCCTCTCATCTAGGGAGGCATTCTCCACAAGGCCAAGTCTCTCACAAAAATACTCGAACTTCATCTTGGCAAGTGGTTTGGTGAATATATCTATGATCTGCTCATGAGTAGGAAGATACTACATGTGTAGTGTCTTCCTTTGTACCATGTATCTGATATAGTGATATTTTATCTCGATGTGTTTCAATATTTGATGAAACACATGGTTCTCAGAGAGATTCACACAACTCTGGTTATCACAATGAATAGTAGTAGGATCCATCTCATGATCAAATAAATCAGTCAGAAGTTTGCAAAGCCACACTGCTTCGCGAACTGCTACACTCAATGCAATGGACTCTGCCTTTGCAGTACTCAATTCCACAAAGATCTGTTTTCTGCTACACCAGGAAACCATGGCAGACCCCAAAGTGAAGCAATAACCGGAGGTGATTTTCCTGTCCACTGCGCTCCCTACCTAATCTACATCAACATATCCCTACAAGCTCAAGTCTACACCAGAGGCATATCTTAGGCCATAACCAACTGTGCCTTGTAGATATCTCAATACATGTTTCGTTCTTATCCAATGAGTCTGTCTCGATTGACTCATAGATTGACTAATGTACTTTCACTGCATTGCATAAATCAGGTCTTGTGTTAACCAGATACATCAGTGATCCAATCAGCTATGGATCAATCTCGTTTGAATCATCATCATTCATTTTCTTCAAATCCATCACCAACGATGTAGGCATGGATTTGCATTCTGTCATACTGAACTTCTTTAATATCCCCACTGTATATTTTCCTTGACTTAGGAAAATCTCATCGGTCCTCTATCATACTTCTTGTCCCAAGAAGTAGTGCATCATAACCAAATCCTTCATCACAAAATCAAAATTCAAAGCTTACTTGTATCCAACAACAAGGATTTCTAAATAAGCCACCAAAATCAGGCTCTCGTCACCAACAATGTAATAATTTAGGTTTAGATCAACAACACTCTTGTTGAAACCCAAACCCATCAAGAATCCATCCATCTGATGTAGTTTCCAACTCATGGATGGTAGTACAGATGGAAGTGTATTAGGCTTATTGGATCAAGTGTCTCATAATTGACAACTCCCTCTGTTTGTGGGAATCCTCTGGCTACAGATCTCACTTTGTATTTCTCGACACTTCCATCAATTGAATGTTTGATATTATAGATCCACTTGGAAGTCACCATAGACTTTCCTTCTGGTCTCTGAAAAATATCTCATACATCATTCTTTAAAATATTTTGGTATTATTCTGTCATGAAAACTTTCCATACCTGTTCACCTGTCGCTTTTCCATGACAAGAAGGCTCATAATCAATGATGTGGATCATGGCTGAAGAGTAGCTCGAAAATCTCTTTGCTCTCTCAGGATGTGCCTTGAGGGGCTTGTATGTTCCTTTGCCTCCTGTAGAGTTTGTCGAGCCTAGGCAGGCCTTTTATGCCCTACTGCAATATCTATGGGAATATCAACTGGAGCAACTGGATTAGATGAAACAACTGGATCAACTAGAATAATGCATGTGTCCCTCTGAACTGCTGAAGGGGGAGAAGGTATTGTTTCATTGTCAATCTCCATATGAGATTCTCTGGATCTTTGAAAAGCTATCTCTTCTTCAAGGAAAACATCTCTGCCTTTCTCAATCTATCTCTGACTAGGGATGTACATATGATATGTCTTCGAAGATCCATTGTTATCCCATAAATGTATCCTTTCTCCTCGAAGGGTCTAGCTTGGATCTCTTCTCTTTGGGTACATGAAAATACACTGGGCACCCAAATGTCATGAAGTGTTCAATCTCGAGCTTCACTCTGGTGAAGGCTTCTTTGGGAGTTATGTTCTTCAAAATCTAGTGAGGAATCCTATTCTGAACATATATTGTGTCATGCATGCTTATGCCCACAAGATCATAGAAAGATTCTGATAATGCATTATTGCATTGGTTGCCTCAATGGTGGTTCTATTCTTCCTTCTTCTCAAATAGTTTTGACTTCCTCTAAAGTCAATTGACTCCCTCTGAAGTCAAGTGACTCCCTCTGAAGTCTGAAGTATAACCATCTTCCTTTGTTGTTAACTTGCCTGGAACAAGAAACCAAATGAAAGGAAACAAAACAAGAATATCTCCTAGAGGAGAATAATGAGTACATCTCTAGAATCAAAACAATTTAAGGATTGTTGTCACAAATAAAACACCTACTTGTAATGTAGCAAACTTTAGAAATGTAGGTTTAGAGGCATGATAATTAAAACAATCAAACCCAGAGTCTTCACTTCTAGTGTGTTGTTTCTCTAAATGCATTGAGATCACTCTGTATCCATGATTGCAACAAAGGTTCCTTCCTTCTTCAAGTACCCTCATGACAATGATACAAATAATATATACAAGTGCATACCTGAGAGTGTTGATATGTTTTCTCAATTGCACCTAGCTGATTTATGATCTCTGACATCTTGATGTCATCTTCTTTCTCTTCATTGGTAGCTATCTATGGTAAAATTTTTTGTATTACCCATAATAAGTCTTCCTCTTGAACTCTTGACTTATAGGAACTGGATTTTCTTGATCCATTAAGCTTGTCTTCCATCATTATTCTTTTCATCATGATTTTGGATTCTTCACAAACCCTTGTCAACTAGGCTAGAAAACCTAACGACTAGGCTAGGATAACACTTTTAGGTTTTTTTGGACTTATGAATGCCAACAATAATCCTTTGAAAGATAGGAGAATAATGGTAAGCTTGAAGAGCTTCTTCAAAGAGTTGCAGAAACCCTAATTTTGAATTTTCTGTAGAAATTAGCAAAATCCTAGGGCCAAAAAGTCAAAATTCTCGAAAATGCAATATGAATCTTGTTGGAGGTGCACTAAATGAGTCCATACAATCCTATCATATTTTTATCCCCAACGTCCAAGTTCCAAGTGCTGAAACCTCTCAGAAAGGTAGGTCGTACATAATTTCTGGAGACCCTAGGAGGGTCGTACTGTTTTGCAGGAGAGAGAGATGGCTGAAAATTCCTTGTGCAATGGATTATTCAAGACCTGTGCTCTGATACCATGTTGATTTTTCAATAAGAAAGGCTTAAGCATGAAGTTCATTCCATTTTATCATTTTACTTAAACCATGAACAATTTGTTGCAACAACCAAGATCATAAGAAGAAACACCATGCACAAGTACACAAGAAGTATCTTGGGAAACCCTTCTACACAAGGGAAGTAAACTTAACCAATCCTTTGCTATATTCTTCAAGAGAAATAACTCCACCACCATAAAAAACTAACACATAAAAGGGTTCTTACAAACCCTAGAATACTAGCGCCCAAGAGAGGTGCACACTTTTCCCAAGAAGAAGTACTTTCTGAAATTTCCAAACTCACACTTGTGATATGATTCCTCAATGGAGAATTTACCTTTACTTATATTAGACTTAACCTATCAAGAGTAGTGTCTATTGGAATAACATTTCCTACCTAAATATCTTATAATATAATTAATAATTACCATATTAATTATCTTTTACATTAAGGTGGGGCCAACCTATACCCTTTTACATAAAAATTAGGCTTACAGGTAAGTCTGACTCTTGAACAATATAGCAAGGGATATTATACACCAAATAGTGCTCAACCAATAGGGGCACATCCATATGTGATCAACCACATGGATGTATCTCTATCTCACCGCGCCTCACATGAGAACCACACTCACTAGTGCTCAACCACTAGGATCATGTTCAACTGTGCTCATCCACATGCACGTCCAACTCAACATATCTTCTTTCTCACTGCGTTACACAGGAGGGTCATATGGAGTTCATCATATCAACTCTCTTCTCAGAGGAGGCTAATACATCGTTTCATCTTTGTCTCAGAACGATGCACCCAACTCATGAGATTTCACACATTCACCTGTGCTCAACCACAAGCACGCCCAACTCAACAAATCTTATTTCTCACTGCATTACACAGGAGAATCATATGGAGTTCATCTCAACTCTCTATAAGGAGGAGGCCAGCACAACGTTACAGTTCTATATCAGATAGGAACCACACACCCATCTCATGGGATCTCTCTCAGGTCTGTGCCCTAGAGGATGGCTATCACAACTGTAATCATCAACATAAACAATGGTTTCCAGGAATAAAAGGGGAAAATATTAAAAACTCAGGAAAGGGGCTTGCAAACCCAAGCGGAAATTTGATAACATAATGATGCTTCAATGTATGCCTTCCTCTCCTTCACCCAATGGAACTTATTTATACCTTAGGAAGTTAGTTGGAGTAGTTAGGAATGAGCTATAATGGGTAATAACCGTAAAAAGCCCAAGAAATCTGCCCAAAAAGGTGCATTTTTTGAAAATTATATAATTTTTAGTGTATTAGGAGGCATACCCACTCTGCTGAAGGGAAACAAGCATATATAAATTTTCATACACGAGATGCCAATGTACAAGGAGTGTATGGATTGCCAATTTTTTTTTATAGAGTTAATGAGGAGGAATTTTTGGGGAATTTTTGTCTACAAAACGAAGAAGGATCTAGGATTTAGGCCAAGAAGTGAATCTATGCAATGATGTGGAAAAATATGCTATAATATATGCCCCCTAATGTGTGAGTTCAAAAGGGAAATTGAGGGCTAAAACACATTATAAAATCTAGGAGGAGGCTGCACAATAGGCCCAAGCAAAGTTCACCGAACACCAGACCTAAATAAAACCTGTAGAAGAAATCAAGTATGGGACTACTCTTTTCTCGTGGTGGGCATACCCATGCTCAAGAGTGATGAAATCATGGCTTCCAAATAAATTACATTACAGATCCATGAAATGTGTATAGAAGCAATGATTGTGGACACGAAAAATGAGTACACAATTGATCCATGTCAAAAGAGATCACAACTACAAACAAAGAGATAATGGATCTATGTCTTAGAATTAGAGGAGAATAACTGGAATAAAATAGATGAAAATTTTTATCCTCCTCAAGTACCAATTTCATGTAAATGAGTGGTACTTTCCAATACAGCTTGGGCAAGAGCATAAAAGAGGTGATGCTACTATAGACCAGAGGTCTTCAAAGAAAAATGTCTATGATACGAGTCTACACTATGTGAATAGATGAGATAAAGTCAAACATGGTGAGACACCATTTGATTACCGATAATTGATGCATACCATTAACAAATGCCATACAACCCATCGATAATGATAATGGTTGTCAATGTACCTAGTAAATTATAACAAGTGCGAATGAATGAGTTGACATCAAACACTTGTAGAATCTATTGATCATAGTACATTGATGTATTACCATTGTCAATATCGAGGGAACCTATCACTGATAACTGAAAGAACCAAATTACTAAAAAGACTCTAGATCCCGATCCCAGAGAAAATGAACCGAAGTCGATGGGAAGATACACTGGAAGGAGGGAATTAAGACATCCCCCATAATCCAACATGAGGGACAACAAAAGGCCAAATATTATGAAGGATTCAGAAAAAATATTAGACAGACACACTTCTAAGTATATCTCTCACATGCACAAAATGGAATAGAACACAGAAGAGACCCTCTAAGCAATGACCAATAATGAAAATGACAGATAGAGGCGAGGAATTACACCAATGAGGAAAATGAAACCCAAGGTACTACATGAATTCCAAAGTGTGAATAACGTTGTTGACGTCGAACACATGGGAAACCACTTTGTTAGTGACCAATGATGGAATGCCATCTACTGAGTGTAAGGTAACCTATCAATTCAGGGTGATACTCTAGGTAAAAATCTTAGAGAAATGTGTCGTAGTTTGATGCAGGAGCATCAATCCACCTCAACAACACACATTCAAGGAGGGGAGAGGCACCCACCCTCTCATTTTCCCCTCAAATTTAAATTTTAAAATGTAATTAAAGCAAGTAAATGTTGTAAGGCTTGGAAGAGACAAGTTATTTCCTTTGTACAGGTTGTAGATAGAGTCACCTTTAATGGATGACAGTAGGAGGGATCTAGATCCGATTCAGACTAGATGGCCATTGAATGTAATTCAATGTAATTAATGAGAGTTAGGTGAGTTGGAGGGAGAGCTTGAGGAACCCCTCTTTTGTAAAATATATTTGTATAAAAATGAAAAAAAAAACAGGTAGAAGAGATGAGCATGTAGAGAGCTCAATAGAGGAGAGAGGAGAGCTGAGACTTAGTTGCAGTCCGAGCTCAAGTATTGTAATTAGTATTATGATATTAATACAAAAGAACATATTTCTCTGTTTATCAATCCACATGTGGTGAATGTTTTTTCATGGATGCATTTGAATGTTATGGGTGTGTTTGGTTATGAATATATGTTGTAGATGTATAATAATTTCCACCTGCAGGGTTAAGATATATTCCACTTTCTGTTTGAGAGTTGTTGAGTTGTTTTGGGTTCTTTAGGCTATGCAAGGAGTGCACACCATGGTATTGAAACTCTGTATCTAGTGCAAGGAGTGTGCATCTGAACTCTTTCGAGTCAGAGAGGAACATGCTAGGAGGGCACACCAGAACATTCACAATCTCAAGAGGAGCGTAAAGGTTATTAAATACTTTGGAGGAGATACTGTGCAAAAGAGGCACAAAGAGACAAAATTGTTGAAGATTATGTAGAGATCTACCAGGAGGGCATTGAGCAGGTGCAAATGTGCACAGGTGAACTCTATTTCAAGTTCTGAGAAAAGGAGTGTCAAGGAGGAGGACACTCACAGAGTTGTTGAACACTATGTAAGCTCAGCAAGGAGTGTTGGAGCAGAAGGTGCCAAGAGAGAACATATGTCCCTTCAAGGAACAAAATGGACATAGACCTTCAAGGTCTGAGCAGTTGAAGCTCAAGGTGAAACAAAGTTGCTGAATACTTTGGAGGAAGACCTGTGCAAAGAGTGCACCAGGCCAACACTCAGATGAAGTGTTGAAATAAATCCATCTGAAGTCCAATCAAGCACAAGGATTACATGGAAGAAGACTTATTCCAAGTCCCAAATCTCAGGAGGAAAATCACAAGTTGAGACTCAAAGTAGTCGAGCTCGTAGGATAAGGTTCAAGGGCCAAAACCTTTGAACACTTGTAAATTTTCCCAATTTCGGGAGAAAGTGCAAGCTCAGTAGGAGGAGCAACATCAATCATTGAATCAAGTTGCAGGGAGAGATCTAGACCGCTAGATCCACGTCCAGACATGATGAGAGAATTGAGGAGGAGAACAGATTCTAGCCATCGGATCTAGGTGCGAAGGATCAACAACCGTTGGATCCAGGTAAGGTGCACACACCTTAACATTTTCAAAGTGCACATGAGAATGGGATAGCCGAAGTCCAGAAGTCCCAAAGACAGTCAGGACCGTCCATCGTCAAGGTTGATAGGTGGCAACAGATCTAGAAGTCCAGATCCAAGGCACTTTGGAAGATTCCAGGAGAATAGCAAGTGAAACTGTTGAAGCTCCAAAGAGCGGAGTAGATCATGGTCGTTGATCACTAGGAGGCACGTGGCATTGTATTGTGGAGTCTATAAGGAAGCACTCCAAAAGGAAGGGGGTGCATAAGGTGGAAGAAATCCTGAAGAGAAGGGAACCAGAGGAGATCTTATCCGTTCATTGCAAAGGATGCGTGTCAACAGATTGTGTTGTCCGGAGCAACAACACTCCAGAAGATTTAGTGTGTGGAGTTTGTAAAACTCCCAAAATCCCGAAGAATGAAGTTGATCCTAGAAATTGGTGTAGGAAGGCATGTGGCAGTAGACTTGGAGGTCCAGAGGCATAGAACTCCAAAGAAAGCAGAGAGCAGAGTTTGGAGAATTCCTGAAGAGGTGGGAGCCGAAGCAGATCTAGGTTCTTAATTGGTAAGGACAGGTGTCACCAGATCCCATACTCCTAAGAATAAGAAATTTAGAGGAATTGGAGAGTGGAAGTGCAAGGAATCATGAAGCCTGAAGTCGCGAGGTCATCAGGGTTGTCCGTGAAGGAGGACACTTGGCAGAAGATCTTCTAGTTCAGAGACTTAACACTCTGGAGGTCTTGTGGAGAAGTGTTTCAGAATTTCTCGAAGTGTCAGAGCCTAAAGCATTGAGGGTCATCAATCCCAAAGGAAAAGTGTGGATCGTCGATATGTGAGGGGACGTGTGGAGGATGGAGGTTCAATTCGTTGGATAACCACTCTAGAGGATTTGTGGGGTGTGTATGCAGATTCATCCGAAGCCCAAATTCCGAAGAAGGAAACCGAGCCATCGATGTCAGAGAGGAACGAGGACAGTGGATCTTGTTCCGTGGTTTCATAGGATTATGATTCCGAAAGAAGTGGTCGCAACGCGAGGAGAGAAATTCAGAAGCCTGAGCCCAAAGCGCTTAAGGAGGTTTAGCCCTGGGTCATAGCCTGAGGTTGCATGGGGAAAAGGGCCTATCCCAGAGAGCTAGCACCTATTATTATTCAAATTCCCAAATAGGGAGCAGGGGATTAACAAGAGCTCGGGGGTCTCACAGGATTTGCGCCTAGGAGAAAAGGGGTATGTGTAAATTGTCTTGGGTTCCCTTAGGGGCCTGAAGAGCCGATTCAACTCAATAAATTGAACAATCCTAGACCCGGAGGTCGAGCAGCCCCGGGAGAGAAAGGGGGTCTTCATCATAGTTGATAAGGGATAAGTCGCTAGCAAGAAGTTAATGGGGACCTTCCATACTGACATGAGTATAAGATAAAGATTCTTGTTGATTTTGATAAGTACTTGAAAATGAGAAGGACAATATGCAAATTTAGAAGTTTTGAGGAGTGGTCGACACATGCTAAAAATCCCCTTGAACAAAAGCATGACACGAAAGTGACTTAGGTAGCATAGACTCAATAATGAACAATGACATAAGTCTACAACACATGAGGCATTAACAAAATCTCCATAGTGACTGGAAGAATAACCAGTGGGAGGAGTAAATACTTAATGAACAAGGTTCAGTTTCTTAAATCCACACTAAAAACCCAATCTATTGAGACAAATAATCAAAACTTAGTGCTTTGTTCATGGGCGACATGACTGCTGCCAAACTTAGAACTTGACTCTTTCCCATCCTCTTTTTTTATATTTTATTTTTTTATCCTTTTCATGTTATACAATCCCAAAAGAGAATAAAAGAATGCTATGATACAATGGAACAAATGAGTGTCTCAGGAAAGCAAACTAGTTGCAAGTGTAGGGAACATACCTATGCTCAATGTAAGGAATGCGAGTAGGATATGGACAAACAAGGGATTTTTCCTCTAGGGATACATGTGTCAATTTAGAAAGGCAATAAATGAAAAGGCTAGCAACTAGAGAGAATACATAAGCAACATGATAAATGACAACGAGTTGAAGATGGAATTAGGCTCAAAAGCACAAGTGGGAAAATCCAATGCATTATTAAAACTTAACACATAAATGTGGGAGCCTCATGGGTTCATAGTAAAGTCATGGAAAAACTAACCAGGGCTCCCAAGCCTACAAAAATAATTCAACATAGATGCCAAACTGCAAACATGGTTCTAACTAGGGCACCCATGAATGGTAGGCTCTACTACGTGAATTACAATAATTTTAAACAACAAAGAAGACATTTTTTCACAACTTAGTGGGGCCGATCCTAAGGAAAAATGATCTAGGAAAAAGATAATGCAAAATGAAGGGAGGGGAAATCTAACCAATAGGACAAATTTTGAGATCATTACTTGTCAGAATAGATTGACACAATAAAAAGGTACCAACAAAAAACGTCTCCAAAGTCTTGTATATATGACCAACAACACTCATCCAGAAGTTAATAAATCCCATATATAAACCTATGATAACAACACGTGCTATGGAATATAACATTTGAAAACAAAAAACCCTAAAATTACAATATGGTACAAAGCACCACACAACCTTGTGACTTATGCTACATAATTCATTAGGTAGAACCTATTGCTAGGCTCAGGCCAAAGGTTTCTTCAATAGTCAATCGATAAATTTTCCAGTTGAGGAAGAAAGAACAATATACGATGCATGTATTCCCATGGTAAACCATCCATAATCAAGGTTTCAAAGATAACCTCATTCAAAGGAAATTTAACATCCAAGAAATCATGTACATTGGGACTGGAGGACTCACAAATGTCAGGGCTCGAGGTCTCACAAATAGTAAGATCAGACTCAAGAGGAAATTCAAGATCCCTTGGGCCAATAGGGTAAAGCAAGGGCTCCCGTGCCCCCATTGGATAAATCACATGATCAATTGTTGAGACCTTGTCTCGAGAAGGAAAACATGATTGTAAAGGCTCCTTCCTAGAAGCAATTGAACACTAAGGATATGACACCACATAATTCACTTGTGGTGGGGTAGAGTGTACTCGAATACTAGGATCATACAAAGGGGTAACCTAAGCTAAATTCGAATTAGGATGTTCATTATCAGATGAAATATGATAAATAGTGGAAATGATTCCATTATGAGGAAAATGCATTACTCGAAAGAGCGTACACACCATAAAATTCATAGCATATACATAATCATGCCCAAGAAGCATATTGAAGTCTGAAGGGCCTTGCACTACTAACATACCGACTAGGAAACTCTTCCCACCTAATGTCATAGGAAACTAAGGAATAATCCCAAAATATTCACTAGGTCTTCGGTAAAAATCCAACAACTCACTGGTAGCTGACACAAGCTTGGGAGAAACCATAGCTCACCAAGTCAAGGAGGATAAAATGCTTGTAGAGGATCCTTCATATATAATACATTGGTAAATGTTTTTTGAATTAAATTCAACCCTTATTTGGAAGGGTGCAGAATAAGGAAGGTGAGGCTCAAAAAAATTACTCCAATCAAAGGAAACCATCCTCAAATTTGGAGGGAGCATGCTCAAAATGAGAGGAAAGTCCCCTTGTTCATGAGGTACTTAAATGGAAATGCTAAAGACATGGTCGATATGCATGTATGATCTATAAATGGTGGGAATATGGCATTACCATTTCGTCAAAACAGATATTTGCAGAATTGAATCTAATTCTCATTATATTTTAAGGCACACACTCTTTATCAAGAGCAGTCTGAGGAAATGGTGAAAAAACCCCAATAACTAACTATTATAAGATTATTTCCCTTTTCCCAAGCATTAATTAAATTGTATATAATACAAATAAATGATTATACATTAAAATGAGATTGCTACAGGTCGCAAGAAACTCATCCTCCCTCAAATCATTGTGTATAAGACTAGGATAAATGAATTTACTGCGTGCTAGATGCTGCGTGAGTCAATAAATGAATCCAATCGTTCCCAATTATAGGAAAATCAATGCCAAGGTTTGTGTGTACAATTAAAGGAACAACAACAAAAAACACCCAATGCTGTGCCAACATACCAAGCGATTGTTTAAAGATGAATTTATTCAATTGTAGAAGGAATCATACATGAGTATGGGTTATTAATTTATCATAAACACATAAATTCCTCTCACTAAAACAAACATGTAATAGAGAAATAACACACACCATATTCACAACAATGGTTAAATGCACCATAATTAACAAAGATTTAGTTTTTCTCAGGAAGTTATTTACAAATGGTGAGCTATGCATGCTTAGAAATCTTGTGCATTGTTACTCTTTAAAAAAAATGCAGATGGCCATGGCTCAGAGATGCCTTCACTCATTGTGGACATGCTCCTTGATTCCTTCATCCATCGATCTTGAAGAAGGATACACTCTTCGAGCTCTCATCTCTACAAACTTCCCAAGTTTTCCTTGTGTCCTTTCGTTGCCCTCTTCTCTAGAATCTTCATTATTTTAATGTGCTACCTTTGTAAGGCCAATCATCACATGGTTCGTTTCCAGTTCCAATTTTTCCAAAAAAGATAAAATGAAATGAAAAAGATAATTACAAGTTTATTACAATTTTACAAAATAATTTAGTCAAGGATCCAATTCGGATCACACTTCCCCATTTGTAGACTTTTGGTTCCTAAAATCTTCAACTCCTTTAATTTTGTTCTTCTCCTATCATCAAGGAGACTTCGAAAAATCTCAAAGAAAGGATGCCTTTGCTGTAGGATGAAAGATAAGAGATGAGTAGGTGCTACCTTTGGCATAACCCTGTTTTCCTTCTCATGGTTGTGGATGACATTCACTGCTATAATAGGTCATTGGAAAACCACTGCTGCTTGGGCTGCAAGTTCCAACAACTCTTCTTTCCCCTTCACCTTGACTCTCCAAAATTTCTTCTTGGCTATATAGTTCTTGGGATGGATTTCTGGGTGAATCCTCCAAAATTTGTCCTCCCAATGTCTAGTCAACTTGTAGTACTAGCGATAGTTCTTTCCTGAGATGCTTGGCCTTCTAGAGTTCCAACAATCACTAGCCTTATGACCCATTTTATTGCAACAAAAACAAACCAAGCCATACCTCTTTGGTTTGTTATGATTCTTGCTATCTTGGTTGCTTGTTCCCCCAAGAGTTGGAGTGAATATGGAAATAAAAATCATCTCTTTGCTTCCCTCTTCCAAGCTTCTACAAGAAGATTTGAGTGGCTTGATGCACATGGCTTCTTTTCTAGTTCCTCTTGCCTTGATGAACGTGGTTTGAGATGCACTTGTGCTAGATTCTTGTCCACTAAATCCTATGCCTTCATTCTTGGGGCTCTGCTGAGATACAATGGGAATAAAAATCCCTTGGCCTTCCTTACCTATCCATTTTCCATCATATCCCATTTTACTCATGAGCTTGGAACCAATACCTCTACTATGATTCTCAAAGTCACCAAGGGTATTGGAAGGTGAGTTTACGATGTTTTCTTCTGTAATGGTACTAGCTTCGAAAATGGCAATGGAAGGGACTTGCTTGGTCTCTTGGATAACTTCTTCTATATTCTTCAAGGTCTCTTCCTTTGCTACCAGGTCATGGTATAGGTGAGCAGTGACCTTGGTGAACCTATCCTCTTGCAAATTATCTATCTCAATGAATTTTTCCCCCAACTGCAAGAGCTGCAATCTTCTCTTGTCTAATTTTTCCCTCATGGCAGTGAAGGAGTCTCGACGCTTGGCATGCTCTTTCTCTAGATCATCTGCTCTCTGTCTCCAATAATAAATTTCCTCTTGAATATTCTTGTTGAAGTCTCTCAAGTCTTCTAGCTTCTCATTGTTCAAGTATTTACCCATGACAACTTCTTCAAGGTCCTTAGCAAACCTGCTCTAATACCATATGCTCTGTAAATAGTGGGCCTATGGCATGACCATTTCATCAATACAGATCTTTCTGGAATTAATTATAATTCTCATTATACTTTAATGCACACACTATTCATCAAGAGCAATGTGAGGAAATGTTGCAAAAACCCCAGTAACTATTTTTTATAAGCGTATTTCCCTTTTCCCAAGCATTAATGAAATTGTATTTAAGATATATAAATAATTATACAGTAAATTGAGATTGTTACATGCCACTATAAACTCAACCTCCTTCAAATTGATGTGTATAAGACTGGGATAAATGAATCTATTGCGTGTTAGATTCTAGGTGATGTTGAAACATTGGTTGTCATTGATGTCAACCCTTGAAGAAGTTAGGAAGCCCCGAAGGTATGGTTATGGAACCCATAGTTGATCGAGGAAAAAGGACACGAAGGATAGGGTAAATGAAAGTAACTCATTCATGGATAGACAATACATATCAAGCCATTTCTAATGATATGTGGTACACCATGTGGTTCCTCACGATTGAGGAGTTATGGCATGAAGTTGGAGGACACTGAAGAATGATCTAGAAGCCCCTAGAAGGTCAACAAGTAGTTACAGGTCATTCATTAAGGGTAAAATAGTTGCAACAATAATTTAATTAAGGATAAAGTGGTTGCAACAAGAGAGTGCGGGTTAGCCCTAAAATAAGAAAAAGGGGTAAAATAGTTACAAGCTATCCCCTAAAGGAAGTCACTTGGAAAGTATAAATAATATTTCAAGAGACTCCTATTAACACCTATAGAACACATTGTATATCTATGTTGTAAAGTGCTATGGGCAGGTACAATTGATAAATATGAAGCAGTGAGTTTGAGGCAACAAATTTAAGTGAAGAGAGAAGTTGCAGGGTTGAAGGGACAAAGTTGAACTTACTGTTATAGGGTTTCCTTGAGGTCATTTGCAAGCTACAGTGAAGGAAGGGAGTGGATATCCATGAGTTGCATACTTAGATAAGTGCAGACATACGAAGGGTTCAGTGAAGGAAAACACAGATGCACATAGAATCAAATAAATCCATGAGTCACAGAGGAAGTAGGGAGCAGACATCCATGAGCCACAGTGGGACAAAGAAGATAGCACAGGGTGTAGATATGTTGAGAGAACTAAATTTCAAAAGATCAAATTCATGAGGTCAGCTACAATTTGAGACATATGGTTTACTGTGTATGTTAGGGTCTATATTCTGCAGTATTCCAACACATAAATGTCTTAGTAGTTCATGAGTATTTGATTTGGAAGAAATTATTGTGGATCTTGGTATGAGGGTTTGAGACATAAGGGTTTGAGTGGTTATAATTGATGAAGTATAACAACAATGATAGGTTATGGTAGTGACATCGATAGATCAATAACATGTTGATTGATTCAGTGGTAGTGACAGGTTGTCTACATTTATATTTCTGTGTGGTTGGACGGGGCAAGGAAAGGGGGTTGTAGCCTCCTTCCAGTTGGTGCCGAATAATTGGGGAGTTGGAGATTCCTTTAGGTTGGAGTCTGAAATTTAGGGGGTCGTAGCCTCCTTCCAGTTGTAGCTGGAGAATTGGGAAGTTGGTGCTTCCTATGAATGCATTTCTTTTGACATATAAGAAAAGTATTCCATGGTTTTCTCCCACATTGGATTTCCACGTAAAATTATGGTGTAATATGTATTTGTGGTTTATTATTATTCATGGTTGATTTATACTACTGATGATACATTAAATGCTAATGTTAAACTCTTGAATACTTCTCATAAAGTTAAAAAATACAAATTGTGGTTAAAAGTCATAATAAATTACTCATATTGATTCACCCTCCCCTCTAAGTATTCCAACAATTGGTATCAGAACAGGTGCTTCAAGAAACAATTTAACCACTGGAAGGAGATAATGGAGTACACTAAAATTGGAGCAACACGGTTTGATGGAAAAAAACTATGCCTTTTGGAGTAAAAGGATGCAAACCCTTTTATAGACACAAGGATTTGATGTTTGGCAGTCAATAGTAGACATATATGCAGTACCAACCACTCCCCCAACTGACAAAGATGGAAAGAAACTCAGCGAAAAAAACTCAAAGGATAAAGGCACCACTCTGAGAAGTCTGGATGATTCATTATTTGTCAAAGTTACGTATTGCAAGACCGTAAGGGATCTTTGGGATAAACTTCAAAATATTGACGAAGGAGATGCCAAAGTCAAGGGCGCTAAGATTCAAACCCTTAGAGACAAGTTTGAGAAACTGAAGAAGAAGGAAGATGAAGACATTGCATCCTACTTTCTGTGAGTTGATGAAACAATGAACACTATTAGAGGAATGGGGGAAGAAATTGATGAGTGAATGGTTGTTCAAAAGGTTCTAAGATCTCTACCTATGAGATTTGATCCTAAGATATCATCCCTGGAAGAAAGAATAGATCTTGACAGTTTGAGCATGAGTGAGCTACATGGAGTATTCACATCTTATGAAATGAGGATAGAATAAGAGAACTCATTCATGAAGGAAGCAACGTTCAAATCATCCAAGAAGATGAAGGAACAAAAAAAGAAAAAGTCAAAACCAGATTGCAGCTATAGTGATGATTCAGAGGAAGATGAAGAAGTGGAAAAATTCATAAGGAAATTAAAAAAAGGAACCAACAAATACAAATGTACGCTTCCATTGAAATGTTTTAATTGTGATGATATTGGTCATTTTGCCTTGAAATGTCCTTATGCTAATAGTAAAGGTAGCGATGAAGAAGAAGATCCTACGAAGAAAAAGAAAAATCAAAAGGGAGACAAGAGAAAGAACAAAAATAAATTCTTCAATAAAAGTTTCTACTCAAAGGAAGACAACACTTTAGTAGATGAGGATGATAATAGTGACAATGATTCAGAAAGAGATAATCATGGCAATAGAAGATGATGAAGAAGATTCTGAAGAAGAAGGTGAAGTTGATCTCATAACATAATTAATAAATGCCTTAGAAGAACTAGGGGAATAAAGAAAGAAAATCAAGTCAGTCAAGGCATATTTAAATAAGAAAGAAGGATCTCAAAATTCCAACTCAGAAGAAATCGAGCAGTTAATCACAAATTTAAATATCTAGGTAGAAGAAGACAAACGGATTGAAGAAACACTCATAAAATAGTTAGAAGATAAAGAGAAGATGATTGAAATCTTGGAAGAAAAAATAGTTACCCTAAGAAAAGATCTTTAGAAGAAAGATATGAAACAAAATAACACCAAAATATTGGATGAGATCATCAACAATCAAAGGCCATACTATGATAGGTCCAGGCTAGGATACAACCAGATGAAGACTGAGAAAGGTTCAAGATCCAACAAAACATAACATGAAGCTGAACAAAGAACCTATGCAGAAATAGTGAGAGGTACTCAATAATAAAATCACAGAGGAACTAGACCACGAAGAAGATTCCAAACATATAACCAACAATCAACAACATCTCAAGAATAAGAAGGCCTCATAAGAGAAACACCATTTAGAAGACCCCCTACATCTAGGTATCAAACTATTTTTCTTGGTTTATGCTATTCTTGTAACAATTTTGGCCACAAAGCTGCAAACTGTAGAGCCTATGCCAAGAAGAGAAGAAACTATGAAGGCCATTCAAACAACAATTATCCTAGAAAGTCACATGAAGCACATAACATAAATCACAGTAGTTTTGGTTCACTAAGTAATGAAATATAATGCTACAAGTGCAACAAATTTGGACACCTGGCCAAAGATTGCAGACTGACTGTTCCTCCAAAGGAACCAAAGCAGAATAGCAACAACCATAAGCAAGAACCACAAAGGATATGGATAAGAAAGCATGATCATTTCAACACTGAATAATTCTCACTTTCTCTACAAGAACAACACAAGAAAAGTGGGTGGTATGTTGACAACAGTTGTTCGAAGCATATGACCGGTGACAAGAACATGTTTCAAACTCTGAAGAAGGAGAGAGATGGATCAATTTCATTTGGAAATGATAACTCAGCTAGTATAATAGGTAGAGGCACAATCAAGATTGGGAGGAAAGATGTCAAGGTAGAAAAAGTTCTATTGGTTGAAGATATGAAGCACAATCTTTTGAGTGTCAGTCAAATGTGTGATCAAGGACACAAAATTTTGTTTGACTCAGAAAAATGTAAGATCAGAAAAGAAGGATCATGCAAAGTGGTGGCTACAACTATAAGAACCCCAAACAACATATATGTCCTGAATGAGATTGGAAGGGAAAAATGTTTCTTAGGAAAGGAAAAATTAAAGTTGGCTTTGGCACAAAAGGATGGGTCACATGAACTTTGATAACCTTGTCAAAATCAGGAGAAAGGAAGCAGTAAAAGAAATTCCTGAGATCTCAAAGCCATCAAATACTCTATGTGAGCATTGTCTACAAGGAAAACAAACTAGGACCAAGTTCAAATCAAAATAGTACTCCACAAAAAAACCATTGGATATTGTACAAACTGATCTATGTGGACCTACAAAACAAAGGGATTAAATGGTGGACATTAATTTATTCTACTAGTTGATGACTACACAAGAATGACTGTAGTTTTCTTTCTCAGGAAGAATTCAGAGGAATTTGAACACTTCAAGATATACAAAGAGATGGTTGAGACCGAGATGGATTTGAAAATCAAGTGCTTGAGATCAAACAATGGAGGAGAGTTTACATCAAAATAATTCATGGATTTCAGTGGCGAACGTGGAATAAAGAGACAATTCTCGGTAGCCAAGACACCTCAATAAAATGGAGTGGTAGAAAGGAAGAATATAATAGTACAAGAAATGGCCAGAACCATGTTGAAAGATTCCAAGTCGAGTGGCATATTTTGGGCACAATTAGTTCATATAGAAGTTCACATTCTAAACAAAGGAATTCTCAGAAGTAACAATGATAAGACTCCCTATGAGTTATGGAATGGAAGACTGGAAAATGTGAATCATTTCAGAGTATTTGGAATAAAATGTTATATCAAAAGACAAGATGGAAGGCTTGGAAAATTTGACTCCCGAGTTGACAAAGGCATACTAGTTGGGTATTCAAGCAAAATAAAAGAATATAAATGTTTTATTCCAAGACTCAACAAAATCGTGGAAAGAATCAATGTAATGATTGATGAGACAAATGTATAGAAGGACAAAGAAGGAAGAAAAGACTTAGAAGAGTAGGATGATGAGGAAGATATAAAAGAAGAAGAAGTATAAGAAGAAGAAGAATATGAAGAGAAACTAAAAGAAGAACAAGAGGAAGATGAGCAACAAATACCTCCTAAGACACCTAGTTGACAAATATAGAAAAATCATCCACCATAACAGATTATTGGGAATAAAGATGCAGGAATTAAAACTCGAAGAAGAATAATTTCACTAGAACAACAACACCTAGCATTGTTATCTACAATTGAACCAAGAAATTTTGAAGAGGCCAACAAGGATGAGCACTGGATCAAGGCTATGGATGAAGAATTGAATCAGATAGAGAAGAATGACACATGGGAACTAGTTCCTAGACCGAAATACAAGAACATGATTGACACAAAATGGGTATTTCGGAACAAGTTGAATGAGAGTGGACATGTAACCAGAAATAAAGCAAGGCTAGTATGCAAAGGGTATGCCCAGGTTGAGGGAATAAAATTCGAAGAATTGTTTTTCCCGGTTGCTAGAATGGAAGCAATTAGATTAATATTGGCTTATGTGTGTTCGAAGAAGATCAATGTATATCATATGGACGTGAAATCAACCTTCCTAAAGTGAGAGTTAGAAGAAGAAGTTTACATTGAGTAGCCAGAAGGATTTCAATTGTCAGAAAGGGAAGATTATGTTTGTAGGTTGAATAAAGCATTGTATGGTCTCAAGCAAGGACCCCGAGCATGGTATTCAAGGTTGGACAGGTATTTACAACATCAAGGGTTCAGGAAATGCAATGTAGACAATAATCTCTACATAAAGGTATATCGGTATAACATATTAATAATTGAATTTTAGGTTGATGACATTATTTTTGGAAGCGATGATGACAGGATGAGTCATAAGTTTGATAAAGACATGCATAATGAGTTCAAAATGTCTTTCCTTGGTGAGTTGAATTTATTTTTGGGACTTTAGATATATCAATGTAATACAAGTATATTTATTTCACAAACCAAGTATATCAAAGAAATGCTAAAAATGTTTGGAATGGAAGATTATAAGCCTACAAGTACTCCTATGCAAACCAGTTACAAGTTGAGCAAAGAAGATGAATCCAAGGATGCAGATCAATGATTGGAAACTTACTCTATGTGACATTATCAAGACATGATGTGATGTAAGTAGTTGGACAGGTAGCAATATTTCAAGCAACACCAAAGGAAACACATGTTATGCCAATAAAGAGACTATTCAAATATCTCAAAGCAACAAAATACTATGGGTTATGGTATCCAAAAGGAAATGCACTATCTCTAGTTGCTTATACATATAGACTGGGATAGAAGCATTGACGATAGAAGAAGTACATGTGGAGAAAATTTCTATTTGGGTGAGTGTCTAGTATCCTAGTTAAGCAAGAAGCAATCATCAATATCATTGTCTACAACATAAGAAAAATATATTACGAAAGCAACGTGTTGTACTCAGGTCCTCTAGATGGAACAAACTTTGCAATAAATACAAGTGGAAACCGATATCCAACTAGATCAATCCTCCCCCCTTAGGAAGAAATGACCTCCATTTTGTTGAGAACCCCCATGAGATGGGGAAACATTTGCTGAACTTGGCCCCGAGTGAGCCACTTGTGTTGGTGCAATAGTTTCCATGCTATGACAACCCGATAAAGCTAGATCCTTTGTTGGGGAGTGCCCTTAATATGAGTGTCCATTATATGATAAATGAATTCCTATTGCATCCAATCAGGATTGATATCTTTCAGTGTCAACTGCTTTGCGATATCCGATGTGTCCAATAATGGTGGGAAGTATGGTTGACGGAGGTCCACATTGAACATTGGGTGCATGCCAAGGAATGGGAGAATAATTAGCTCAAAAGAATTGCCACCCATAACCTTGGTGATGGTGTAAGGTCCATAGCGAAGTGGACAAAGCTTCTGATGGGGTCCTGTAAGGTTCTCTTTCTACAAATGCAACCAAACCTGGTCTCCCACTTGAAAATTGTGCGACATCCAGTGTTGATCATGGCACTTTTTGTACTTAGCATTGGATTTCTATAAAATATCATGGACCTGTTGCCAAATGTGATAAATCCGTTCAATAAACTTGGTGTCTTTGTTGGCCTTAGGTTGAGCACGGGATGAATCTTCCTGTGTGGATGCAAGGGGTGGCGTGACATAAATGGGACCCAATTGTTGAAATCCCAACCCCACCTGAAAGGGACTGTGGTCGGTCGAGCTATGAAGGGCTCTATTGTAGCTATGTTGAAAATATGGGAGACTCTTATATCATGTGTGCGGATGTTTGGAGTTGTACATGTGCAAGATATGCACGATCATTCTATTGACGACCTCGTCTGACCATCATTTTGGGGGTAGAAGGAGGTGGATTTGGTGATCTTGGTGTCCAACAGTGACCAAAGGCTAAACAAAAATGTTCTTAGGAACATACCATCATGATCTAATATGATGGTCTATTGTATCCCAAAGTGTATCCACACCTGTTTGAAGAAGAGTTTGGCAATGGCCTTTGCTGTGATTTTCTTCTTACAGGCTGTTAGGATGGACATCTTAGAAAACCGATCAACCACCACAAAAACACATTCATTTATCTTCTTGGTTGAAGGAAGTCCCGACATGTATTCCATTGAGATGTATTCCCATGGCATGTCGGGAGTAGGCAGAGGGGTGTACATGCCTTTCTTCTTAGTGGTTGGTTTGGAAATGATGCAGGCAATGCATGACCTGATATACTTGCTGATGTCTTGGTGTAGTTTCGACCAATAAAAATTCTTCTGTAGTATTTCCATGGTATTTTCCGTGCCAAAATGTCTCTCCACCCGAATGTAGTGAGCTTCCCAAATCATCTTCACATGCTAACTTGAAGGAACAAAAAGGTGGCCCAGATGACATAATAATCTGTCTAAAAGATGAAAGTTAGTCACAATCATGCCTGTTCCCAACATTTGGTAAGTGTTAGAGAAGTCAGGATCACTCTTGTAGAGTTGGGTCCACTCATATGCCTCATGGGCACATGAATGGAGAACAGTGGTTAAGGATGCAATTGGAGGTTGACTGAGGCAATCAGTGACATGATTGGTTCTCCCTACCTTATATTTGATGTTGAGATGGAACTACTGCAAATATGTGGAACACTTTTGATGGTGGTAATTCTACAACTTTCCTTGTGTTTGCATTAACTACAGAGGTTTGTGATCAATGTGGATGGCTCTCACCTTCCTAAGAATGTAGTGCTTCCATTGTTGACATGATTGTACAATGGAATACATTTCTTTGTCATAGGTGGGGTACTTATGGACGACATATGATAGTGTCTCACTTTGATATTCCAGTGGATGACCATGCTGAGTGAGAACTTCGCCCATGACATAGTCTGAGGAATGAATCTCAATCTCAAAAGGTTGCTGCAGATTGGGTAAGGAGAGTACCAAAGATGAGCACAAGTGATTTTTAGATCATTGAATGCTTGCTGTTGTGACTTACCACACACAAAATTTACCTTACCACCACCCTTGGTCACTTGGATGAGGTCCCATGTAATATGGGAGAATCCCAACACGAACCTGTGATAGAAGTTGGCAACTCCTAAGAAACTTCGAAGCTCGGTTAGTGTGGTCGGGGCTGGCCAATCACAAATGACTTGGATCTTGGTTGGATCCACATGCACACCATACTCATCAACAATGTAGCCTAGGTATTAGACCCTGTTCATGCCGAAAGAATATTTTTCCAAGTTAGCATATAGCTTGTGTTGTCGTAGAGTGTGAAGGACCTGCTGAATATACTGCAAATGTTCTTCCCAATTCTTGCTGAAGATGAGGATATCATCCAAATAAACCACCAAAAAAGAATTGGTGAAAGGATGCAATATATCATTCATCAATCTCATAAACATTGCTAGAGCATTTGTCAAACCAAAGGGCATGACTAGCCATTTGAAAATACTTTCTTTGGACTTGAAAGTAGTCTTCCATACATCCGTCTATTCTATTGGGACTTGGTGGTAGCTAGACTCCAGGTCATTCTTACTGAAAAACTTGGCTCCCTTGAGATAGTCAAGAAGGCCGTAAATTTGGGGAATTGGGTACCGATTCTTGACTGTGATTTTGTTTAAGGCTCTGTAGTCAATACAAAGTCACCAAGTCCCATCTTCTTCTGCACGAGTATAATTGGGCTCCCTTAGGGTGAGGAGCTGGGTCAGAAGTGCCCCTTTTGAAGAAAATATTGGATCTGTCACTTGATTTCCTCATTTTCCATCAGAGAGAAGCGATAGACTGGCCCATTAGGTAGAGGTTCACCGTGGGTTAGATCGATTGAATGCTTGACCTGACTGTGTAGAAGTGCCCCGGTGGGTGCGGAGAAGATGCCTTTGTAGTCTTCCAAGATCTTGTCCACCTGCTTCTGCTGTGTGGAGAGGCCATGGATGTGGCTGCGACCTTTTATTCACTTTGAGAGAAAATCACAAAGAAGAAAAATTTCCCATTCTGGGAAATGAACTTCCTGCATTGCTTAGCAAAGATCAAAGAAATGGCGGTAGGTGGAGCCACCTCTGGTATCCTGTACAATTCTCTACCCAAAGTAATAATAACACTGTGAGGTCTAGAATCATATACAACATGTCATTTCCAAAAGTATGGTTGGCCTAAAATAACATCACAATATCACACAATACCTCATCCTTGAAGGGTTGATGTCGTAGGGAAAATGACACTATTAGCTTACGCGGAGATCTTTGCCTTGGAGGAGCCAACCGATGGTGTAGGGATGCGAGTGTGGTATCGTCGACAAGTTCAATCGCTTGGCCACCTTTGCTGAGATTATGTTATTTTGACTTCGGCTATCGATAATGAAATGCAGTGGAGCACCCTTCACCCATATATGTGAGTGAAAAATGTGTTCACCTTCCTCTAGTTCTTTTGGTTCACTTGGATGGATCTTGGTGGTGGTGATAGTGGCACCGGGTTCTACATCAATTATCTACTACACCTTGTGTGGATATTATTCAGAGTTGGAACTTGCCTCTAGCTCTGAGGCTTTCAACTCAACCACTAATGACTTCTTTGAGCGACATTCATCAATGTTATGCTAGTGTATTTTATGGAATTTACACCACTTTCCAGTGTCTTTCTTCGTCTTCTTATTACCCTTCTTTGTTTATGACTTGGAATTGTTTTATTGAGGGGGTCTATCCTTTCTCTGTCCTTTTTTCTATGGGTTAGGGATACCTTTTCCCTACTTTTTCTATGAGGAATTTGCAGATCCAAACTCCCACTTCTTTTGTTTAAATTTTTGCTCGATTTTGATAACATATCGATAAGCCGTGCCTAATGATGAGATGTTTAGAAAATCCATTTATGTTTGAATGTATCTATGAAGACGGTGCAATACTTGAGAACCAAATATCGTTTGGAGTCTTTGATACCCAACTTGGTGCACAAGGTATCAAAGATATTTGTGAACTCTGGTACTATGTGGTCCCTTTCCTATCGTAGTGTGGTTCATTTCATACACTGGTCATTGTAGCTTCCAACAGGGTAGTATTGTTCCTTAATAACATTCCTGAAAGAATCCCAAGTGGGTGTAACCGAAAATATTTCAGATTCCTCAGTTTCCTTTTGCTCATAGTAATTCTCCCACCAATCCTTGACATCAATCACAACTAATATTTCAACAATTCAATGAAAACCAATCTTTCAACAATCTCTACCTTTGGCATTGATGGAAACACTTAGATACAACACTTCTCATGCTCATGTTGGCTCCCCTTGTCTTCATGCATCTTCTCTTCATTTCCATGCCTCTATTTTTCTCTCCCCCTTTGACATCAATGGAAAAGGGTGAAT
Source organism: Picea sitchensis (assembly GCA_010110895.2). Classification (NCBI taxonomy): domain Eukaryota; kingdom Viridiplantae; phylum Streptophyta; class Pinopsida; order Pinales; family Pinaceae; genus Picea; species Picea sitchensis. The sequence continues at coordinate 60,670 of SNQJ01S0075607.1, forward strand.
TCTCCTTGGGGCTTCTCCCCCTATCTATAAGCCACTTATCTCTAATGATGTTTTTCTTCATGGTTTTTTTTTGTGACATGTTGTACGTCACGTGTTTTCATAACGGTGGGACATTACAAAATCTGTTGTGCATCTTTGAATAAAAATAGTGATCCTTGACCATTTTTGAATTGAACATAATTTCCCCCTTTAATGGAGCCTTACAATCACTGCACATCATTGGAGCCTTACAATCACTGCACATCATTACCCCATTTTGATGGTTCAAGCATATTTGTGACGATGGCTCTTTGTTATGCTCGAGGAGATCAACCAAAGTTGTTTTAATCCTATGCTAGAATGAAGAAGCATCATGTGGAGCCTTTTCCTCGATGAGCTATTATAAATTTTCTTTTGTATTAATTTTCTTCAAGCTTCTATAATAGTATTTCAAAGGAAAATTTTCCCATTGTCACAACTTTTTCATAACTGGGAAATAACCATTGCATGATGATAACAAATAACTTCTCCATTGGAGTTAATTTTATTGGATATAGGGTTTAGTAATTAAAAAAAACCAAACTAACAAATAAGGAGAAAAGAAGTTAATGTTGTTTTGAGATAATTTAATACACACGAAATTAGTTGGTGGAAATTTTACCTTCTCTTAGTGGGAATTCATAGTTGAAAACATGTAAATAAACACTAAGTTGCTTCCTAGCTCACATCTTCAAGCATCCAAATTACAAAAAAAAACTAACCAAACATGCACATGGTGAGAATGTAACCAAACATGCATAACTAGATCCTAGTCCTATTGTGTATCATAACCAAATACTAATTTTATTGGTTGGTGATTAATTTGACACATGTTTTTGCAATGTTTGTCCAAGCCAAATTTTCTTAAGGTAATTTTAATCATTTTTTATAGGTTTTATGTAAAATATGTTTTATAACATATAATTTTTTAATATTTATATATTTCAATTTCAACAGGAAAATTAAATGGTAAAGATCATAAGTAATGCTTGCAAATCGATTGCATGCACTAAAGCAAAGGAGATTGAACTGTCATGTAATTTTTATGGAGATTTCAAGTTGAATGGATTTCAGATTGACAAATTAATCTGTAGGTAACAAACAACTTTTTTTAGAAAGAGAACTAATAACTGAACTACAATTAATTTTTAATTAATATAATTTCATTTATAATCAAGTAGCCAAAAATCAAGAAGTGTCCAAATGGTTTCCAAACCAATTAAGTATTCATCCTCACTCTTATAACCAACCAAGTCTGCATTCTCACCCTTATACACATGAGAAATTGGGTCAAATTTTAGAGCTGAGTTCTATGGTCTCACCCTTGTTCTTAATAAGTTGAGAGTAATTCTAAGAGAGAATCCAGTTTGATGGTCTCACCCTTGTTCTTAATAAGTTGAGGGTAATTTTGAGAGAGAGAATCCATTTTGAATTTGTGATGTATTATTTCCCTTTCTACTACATACCTTCAACGAGGATGGTTCAACCAATTTAAAACCAACTATATTGATTACTTACAAATTATTTACATCTAATTTATAGATGTATAAGCTCAAACCAATCATAAAATCATTTTCATTGACTATAAGTTACATACACAAATTAAATCCTCAGGCAGTAAGTCAAAATATTTGGCCCGTGGTAAGATTGCATTACACAAAATGTAATCAACAATCAACAAGGTATGGGAGTTCTGTAAGAATTATTTCTTTTGATGTAATCTCACGACGTGGATAGTAGAGCACCACATTGGAAAAAATGATGGATGGAAAAATTGGTTCAAATCAACCTCTTAAACCTTAACGTATTAAGATGACAGAGTTAGAATTGAAATCTTTCTTGAGAGTTTTAGGAATTCTCTATTAATAACTATGCTACTTAAACTATAGGAATTTTTTTTATGAATGATAGACTCTATAAGATATTAATCTAAAGATAAATACCATCTTGCTATACACAAACCTCATATATAGAGATTCAAAATTGAGAAAAAAATTTTTAATTTTTTTTTAAAAAAATAAAAAAAATCCTACAAACACATCTAATTTACTCATAGGACTCACTGGAAATTAAATACTACCTTTCTATAGGCTAACTTCAATATAGTGTTATTTCCATGTGTTTTCTTTGTAGAAGCTTAAACACCAACTAACATAGATGTCCATTAACCACCACAAAAAGTAGAAGTCAAGAGTTTGAAGCATGATGGAATTTTTTTAATATTAGATTTGCAAGGAGGATAATCTAAATTTAAATGAGCTAGTTTTAAAATAAAAGAAGTGTGTAACTATAAAAATACTCCACTTATTAAAATAATGTAATCATCAAAAAAATACTCTACTTATTAAAATAATGTAATCATCAAATGTTTTATTGAGGAATATTAAATCTTAAACTTGTTGAATTTCTATCCTCAAATCCTCATCTCAATGTTTAAGAGCAACTAATTATGGCCTAGTAGAAAAAATGTAGGGGAATTATTCTAAGCTACTTGAGAGAAACAAAAGCAAGATGAATAATGACAATGCTTTATTAAATTGTGTTGTGATGAGGAAGATAAAACATTTTTTTTCTAATTACTTAATATGAATAATATTACCTTAACGATTCACTAAGTTGATTTCAAAACCAAGATCCCAATCTCCATAAATACTATTGGTTTGGTTTTCTTATAATAGTAAACCATGATGATGCTTCTATATAATAGAATTATAATGATGGATAATATTAGTAAACCAAGTACATTATTGATGCTTATACATATAGCAGAGATGAGTAAAAATATTCAATTAAAAAAGAAGGATTAAAAAAAAATTGACAAATATTGATAAATTGAATTTTCTTGTGTTATAATGTTAAAATGAAAGATAAAGATAAAATAGTTTATTAAAAATTATTTAATTTTTTAAATTAATACAATATTAAATATTTTATTAGTATTTGTTTATGGTAAAATATATCGAATTTTATTAATAGGTATAGCTTTTGATTTCAAATCTATAGGTCACTAGCTCGATCCCTAGTAGGCCCTTCTGCATTTAGCTATTTGTTGGTTTTTATATCAATTTAATCACTTTAATTTCGGTATTCATAACTGTTCACATGATCTGAAAAACAAAATTATGGAGAAAAAAATGGGAGAAAGAGAGTGAGTTAAAATGGAGTTACCGAGTCCATTATGGCTCAACAGATATCATGTTTATTAAGATGGATTTCATAACCATGTCATAAAACCATTCATGTAAATAATTGATAAAGCCATCGTGTTAGGAGGTTTTTGGACGAATTTGGCCCGTTTTACAGGAGTTTGTAACTAATTTAGCCAACATGATAAACCTTGATATAAAAACATGATAATCAAAAATCTTGTTTTTGGGAGTTTGTGATCCTGTTTTTAGGGGTGTTGGTTAAACGTTTTATCTTTTGGGTTTTTTGGTCGGAATTTGAGGATGTAAATTTGGACAAAATTGTTATTTTCTGTTCTTTAAATTGCATTTTTGGATGCATAAATAGATTCAGTATGCTGAAAAACCCCTAAAGCACTTGGATTATACAAACTTAACCACTCAAATCTACAGATCTAACCATTCCTCACGGAATTTCGAACAAAATAAAATGGAAAAAATCACCAGAAAACTCCCAAAAGATAAAACGTTTAGACTACTCTATTTTTAGGAGTTTATGACTAGTTTGTCCAACATGTTTGCAATTTTGGTGTGGTTTTTGAGAATTTGTAATCCTGTTTTTAAGAATTTGTGACTATTTTAATCAACATGTTTGCAATTTTGGTGCAGGTAAAGTAACTTTAATAATTTCTTAAAGAAGGCATATGACAAAGGAAAACTAAATGTTAAATATTGTACATTGTGATTGCAATCAAAACCAATAAGTCAATGGAGATTGAAAAACCATGAGATATTATAATAATAATATAAATATTATGCAATGGCAGTCGCATATACCTCTATTCATCAACAAGAAAATAGTCTTAGAAGATGAGTTTTATTTGGCTTCGATGAGAATAAAATAGAGCTTAACCGGTGCTGTTTTCTATAGTTATAGGAAAATTTCACATGTGAGAGCTATAGTTAAAGTTGTTATGGATTTGAGTGATTTTGTCTTTGCCTTGCTCATTTTTCCAATTTATTTATCTCTTCCTATTTCCTTTTTCTTTGAATTGTAATTAAAGATATCATAATTGACTTTGAATTGTAATTAAAGATATCATAGTTGACTATGACAGTAGGATTAATTTTTTTTGAAATTGAATAGATATTATCATAGTTGACTATGACAGTAGGATTTTTTTTTTTTGAAATTGAATAGATATTAGATAAATTTATCATAAGTAATAAATTAAAAAAAATAAAAATAAAAGTATAATTATTTTTAATGTCAATAATGATGAACTTTCTCTTTTAATTATATAACACAAAGCTCAATATGAAACTTCTCTTTTAATTATATAACACAAGGCCCAAACATACGGAATATGCATGTCTATGAACTGTTATGATCTAATGCAAAATGATGATTTAAATAAATGAAATTCACTCTATCAGAAAAGATAAAAATCATCACATCAACTAAAAGAAAACAACATCCATATGAAAAATATTGGAAATATTAGGAGCATCACAATTAATCCCTTGCAAATTACCCTTGTAAATGTGAAGTGAATATAAGTTGTACATGATTCCATTGTGATATTAGGGAAGCCAAATGAAAAATCTTTTGGATAAGTTAGGCTACAAGAGTTTGACTAAAAGAAACAAGACCAAACTCTAGCCTCTAAAGATATTGATAATATTTTTAATAGGCTACAAGCATTGTGATATTAGGGAAGCCAAATGAAAAATCCTTTGGATACGTTAGGCTACAAGAGTTTGACTAAAAGAAACAAGACCAAACTCTAACCTCTAAAGAGATTGATAATATTTTTAATAAGCTACAAGAGTTTGACTAAAATAAACAAGACCAAACTCTAACCTCTAAAGATATTGATAATATTTTTAATAGGTATCCAAAGCATTGGAGTAATGATAATATTTTTAATAGGTCAAAGCATTAGAGTAATAACAAGGGGAAAATCAATAAGACAACAATGTAAATAAGTGGAAAATCGATTTATATGGAACAAAAATTCAATCTATAGCTGTTATTTAAGACTATGAATATGAATTATCGTAAACTTGGATTCAATTGTGGGTCATTGAAACTATAATATAATACAATTATTATAAAACAATTTAGCTCAGTTATTAATTAGTTTTCACATATAAAAAGACAAAATTGATTGAGTTTAAACTCCAACTTGAATAACTGAAGATATTGGGTGTGAAGCATGTTCACTTTGATGTATAAAGAAGATGTTAGGGATTAAAAAATACATATTCAACAAAACAAATTTCAATATAGGAAAGACAAATCAATGCATGTGATTATGGGCTACTTCTTATATTAGACAAGACATATTTATACCTATGACCATGTTCATGTGTTACTTTGTATAAATCACTCATACACAACCATACTTTATAAAGTTTATTTAATCATTTCTTGAGTGGTTATATGTTAAATTCAATCATTTTTTTAATAGTTGTCATATTTAAAAACTAAATGTTCAAATGTTGTAAGTCATGCTTATATATGCATTGTATTGAAAGACAATTAAAATTGAGCACCATCTCCATCTAATTCTTAAATGAGTGTAATCCTAAACCAAGTTGGACATGGAATGAAGTAGAATTTCCATTGACTATAATCTACATAAACATAAACTTTTAGCAATGAATAATAGGTTTTACCAAATTCCTTTCAAATAGATAAACCCAGGTTTATATCTATATGAATTGATTTCCTTTATAATATTTATATTTGTAAACATAAATCTACATAAACATAAACATATTTATATTTCCATTGACTATAATCTACATAAACATAAACTTTTAGTAATGAGTAATAAGTTTTACCAAATTCCTTTCAAATAGATAAACCCAAGTTTATATTTATATGAATTAATTTCCTTTATAATATTTATATTAGTAAACATTATAATTTATTTTATAATATTAATAAAAAATCTACAAATTAAGATAACATAATTGGACTCCAAATAAGCTTGCATTGCACTATTATAATGAACACTGAAAAGTGTTTTCCAAATTGATACTAATCATTGTCATTAACATACTATATGGGAAACACCTAATTGAATAAGATGATGGAGAGGAACCTTGACATTCATATGTCAGAGTGATAAGGGAAAACCCTAGCATTAATATGGCAGAGTGTTACTTAAGTATCATTGGAAAGCTTGTACAATGAATGTAAAAGAATCTGTTGGATTTTAACCAAGATCTTTGAATTTGAACAAATGGAAAAATCTGAACAAATGGAAATAAAAAACTTTAAAAAAGGTTGTAATATGATAGCCTGGAGTTAAATATTTTTCATTAGTATAAAGTTTAGGAATATAACTTTGAGGCTCATTATTATTATTATTATATTGAACATTTTTAAAAATTAAATTTATTAGAAAACGGACAAGACACTTATACCTATGCTATTGATACACTTTCAACAAAATCAAATGATAGGTAAAAACATAGTAGCATGCACACCTGGTTACTAGATTAAAAAAAAATGGCAATAGCTCGTAGAGGCTTCACTTGATTCTTGTTTTCTCGTACCAACTTATGCATTGAGAGAGAGGCCTACAAAACCCCCAAAGACAAAAAGACTTAAAAAGGTTTAGCTCACTGTTATAGCAATCAGATGTGACTGATGAGGAGGATCCTTTTTATTGTAAATATTTATAAGCTATTATTATTACCCCAAAGACAAAAAGACTTAAAAAGGTTTAGCTCACTGTAATAGCAATCAGATGTGACTGATGAGGAGGATCCTTTTTATTGTAAATATTTATAAGCTATTATTATTATTGTATGTACAAATTTATTTTAGTTTATTTAGTAGTGTTATACAATAAATATAATAAGTTTTTTTTTTTTTCACATTAGGAATATTTTTCCCCTTCAAAATAGTAATTGCTTTGTTATTCAATTTTGAATCAAAGACATTCTAATATATATAAGCTTTAAGTTATTACAACATATTTATTTTGAGTTTTATTCATGTCATTATGAAAATTGAACTATTTTGAGGATAACATTCATTCCTCACAACCATCCAAATTACACCCAATTGACCAATCAATACTACCTGTGTACTATAAATTATAATTTGTTCATTATATCATTAAACCACCACGATGTTAATTATGCATCTGCCGCTAATGCTCTAATTCTAATTCTAGTACAATATTATGTGTATTATAAATTATATTTTGTTAATTGCCCACTGAGTTTACCATAAACTCCTTAAATTAGGATGCTAATTATGTCTCTGCCACTGGTGCTTTAATTTTATGCCACTGGTGCTTTAATTTTAGTATGTTACCCGGTCCCACTCGAGATGCTCGCTATCATGATGTAAGAGATTGGTAATAAAGGTTTTGCTAAGTATCGAATAATTGCAGTATGCGGATTCATTTCATGATTGTGGATACGATCCAATTCAGGCGGCAGAGAAAGTTTATGTCTAAATCATAGATGAATAAAATTAAAATAATGGTCATTATTTATAAGGAATTATAGGATGAATTATTTATTATAGTCATTATTTATTATTTATGAATTATTTATTATAATAATTATTTATAGGGCTATAGTTTAAAGGTATAAGGAATTATAGGTATAAGGAATTATAATGATAAGGAGATTCTTGTTATAGGGATTATGGATTTAGGGGTTAGAAGGATTATGTTTTAAAATTAGAAGAAATATTTATTAATAATTTTAATTTATGAAAAATGTGTTGGTGATTAGAAGAAATATTTATTAGTCATTTTAATTTATGAAAAAAAGTGTTGGTGATTAGAAGAAATATTTATTAGTAATTTTAATTTATGAAAAATGTGTTGGTGATTTTAACAATTATATGAGTTAGGTGTTATAAGGGTTAGGTGTTAGGTTTTATATATGGATTAAGAATTAGGGATTATAGAGATTAAGTGGAAAGAGTTAAGGGCTATAATGGTTAAATGTTCTAAGAATTAGATATTGTAGAATTGGGGTTCATAGGGGTTAGGGATTAACATTCATAGAGTTTAAAAGGGTTAAATGTTATAGGGTTTAAGAGTTAATGATTAAGGGCTTAAAAATTATGGGTTATAGAGATGATAAGCATGACATGTTATAAAGATCAATTGTTATTACTTAAAAATGTAATGAGATATAGATTTTATTAGGTCTTATAGTAGTTATGAGTTTTATGCTTATATGTTTAAGTTCATATTAGTGGTTATCAAGGTTTGAGTTATATAAACTT
>SNQJ01S0075607.1:69091-80931 GCA_010110895.2 Picea sitchensis
AACATAATAATTAAAAGAAAATTAATAATCAAAAACACATATATAATATATGAAAACACAACAATATTATATGATAATATATATTTTTTTCAAACTATAATTATATATAAGTTTGCATGCTATGGTGGCACCCTCTACGTTGTAATAAAACCCATTCTTGGCTCTTCACTTCCACTTCCACTTCACTCGGGACGACGCGTGATGTAATAAAACTCGTCTTTGGCCTTCCACTTTCACTTTACTCTTGCATTCAGGGACCAGATTCTTTTCTCCTTCTCTGTTTTTTTAATTCTAAGCTCTGATTTATGTGGAAACCAAAATGGGGAAAAATCCACGGGCGTCTACATCTGTATGTGACTGCATGAGAAAAGTAAGTTAAATAATTTCTTAGAAAGAACATATGATGGCCAAGAAAAGAAAACTAAATGTTAAATATGGTATATCTTACTTGCAATCAAAACCAACAAGCCAATAAAAACGGAGCAACACTGAGATCTGAGATTTTAAAATAATAAGATAAGAAATGACAGTCATATATGCCTCTTATATAACACAAAGCCCAAAAATATGGAATATGCATCTGTGCGAACTATCGTGATCTGATGGACGTTCAAATCACGGAATTCCAATTACGGAGAATGAATCCTTTGCGTACGATACTTGGATAAGATGATGAGAGGAAAGAGGTTAAAATCAACCTACGAGTAACGGTAGCATTAATATGGTAGAGTTATAACGAGAAATCCCTCCCTTCTTTGATAGCTTGCGAAGTTATTGTTAAGAATTGTGTTACTTAAGCAATCAGAAAGCATGTACGTGAAAAAATCCGTCAAATTTTAACTCTAGAACCTCGAATTTGAAAAAACCGAAATAAAAAACCTGAAAACTTTAAATAGAATTGTAATATGGTATGGTGTGCGCCTCCTCTCATTAAGTATATTTTCATTAGTAAGAAGTTTAAGCTTTAAGTGCTCCATAACCTTCATAATCTTGAGGTGTGGACTTTAAGATTGTATTAAGTATAAATTTATACATTGATGGGGTTTGTGATTATGTTAGAAGTAAGGGATGATTCAGTTTGTTGAAATTTTTTTGGGGTATCTAGATAACACAGAATTAACCACTCAAATCTGTATATTCAATTTTCTTAACTAATTTCTAGCAAAATTAAATAAAAAATATTTATGAAAAAAATCCAAAATACAGAATAGTTAGAGTACCACTGATTCTTATATTAACTTTAAAATGCTAATACAATGTAGTATCTAGGACTCTCTTACTTTTCAACCTTCCAACTTCTACAGTTATGCCTAATTTAATCAACAATATACTCTTCAAATTAAACTATTTGAGTTTCCGCACTTGCTTCATCTCCAATAATTACAACTACTATTATTTTATATGGGAACAAAATTCAATTTTTTCTCAATAACATAATCACCCAAAACTTTGGCAAATCTCATGAGTAAATTGGTTGTGAATAGTTGAATATAAATAATGGCCTTCCACCATTTTTCAACTTAAAAAGGTCACCCTTTAATGGTGCCTTACAATCACTTTAGATCATTTCCCCATTTTGTTGAGTCAAGCATGGTGCCTTACAATCACTTTAGATCATTTTCCCATTTTGTTGAGTCAAGCATATCAATGATGATGACTATTTGCTATGCTCATGAAGATTGAAGATTAACATTAGCTATATTAATGCTATTCTAGAATTAGGAAGCATCATGTGGGGCCTTTTCTTGGATGAGTTATGGGACTCCTGCTTTTATATTAATTTTCTTCACACTTCTATAATGGTATAATGGCATTTTAAAGGAAAATTTTCCAATTTTTACCATTTTTTCATAACTGGAAAATACCCATTGATAATAAATAATTTTATTGGATTTAGGGTTTAGTAATTAAAAAATTCAAAATCAATAAATTAAGGAGAAAACAAGTTAATATTGTTTTGAGATGATTTAATATGGGTGAAATTAGTTGGTGGAATTTTTACCCCTTTTTAGTGGAAATTCACAATTGAAAACATGAAAAGAGTAAATGCTAAGTTTCCTCTTAATGTCAATTTTGACCTGAAAACTATGAAGACCATAAATAATGCTCAGAATCACATTGAAGTTATATATTGAACAACTATGTAAAGTTTATGGAGATCTAGATTCAATCTAATGAAAATCTAATGTAGTTATAATTATAGATATGCATATACAACCAAGTAGTTATAATTATAGATATGCATATACAACCACAAGCCATAGATGAAGGGCATGTTGAATTGACAAAACTTTGAAAATGGATGAATATGTAAAGTTTATGGAAATCTAGCCTGGATCTAATGAAAATATAATGTAGTTATAATTATAGATATACATATACAACCACAAACCATAGATGAAAGACATGCCGAATTGACAAAACTTTGAAGATGGATATATTTTAGATTGGATAAAGCATGATAAAACTTTTAAGTTGGATGGATTTCAGATTCGCAAAGTTACCTAAAATAAAACATTAAAAAATTTAAAAATGCAACTATAAATAAATTTTATTTAGCAATCATCTATTTATAACATAGTTAAAATTTTAAATTTAAATTTAAAAAAAAAATTGAAAAATATCTAAAAAAAACATTTAATTTATTCTCAAGATTTATTGAAAATTAAACACCACCCTCTTATCCACAAATCTCATATGAAAAAATTCTAAATGGAGAAGAAAAAGTTTCCACAAACAAATCAAATTTACTTATAAAACCTAGAAAAAGTTTCTACAAACAAATCTAATTTACTTAGTGGAAATTAAAAATAGTATCCTTGGGGTCACCATTTAATAGAGCCTTACAATCACCGAAAATCGTTTCTCGTGAGAAGAACATTATTTGTTTAGTTTATTTGCTCGAGGAGAACAGCCAAATATATTTTTAAAGTTTAGTTTATTGTACCACACAAGACACGTATACCTACGTTATCGACAAATGGTATGTGAAAACAGAGTAGTATGCAAACCTTGTTACCAGATTAAAAAATGACCCTGCATTGAGAGAGGGGCCTACAAAAAGACTTCAAAAATAGCAATCAGATGTGATTGATGAGGATCCTCTTTATTGTAAATCTTTATGAGCTCCAATATTATAGTTTTATGTAGTACAATAGGATGTGTGTATTATAAATTATAATATGAGTTAAGCCAGGATTCTAATTACGCCTCTGCTGCTAGTGCTCTAATTTTAGTATGTTACATCGTTCAGGATTCTAATTACGCCTCTGCTGCTAGTGCTCTAGTTTTAGTATGTTAGATCGTCCCACTTGATATGCTCGCTATCATGTTGTAGGGGAATGGTAATTTTTTTTGTTTTTGGCAAAGAATGGAATAATTGCTTGGCCGCTGGGCGCTGTGTGTTTTGAGAGGAGCACTCAAATAATCCCCGCTTAATATGAGCAAAGTGGGAGATTTAGACAGTGTAATTAAGTTCCTGGCTTGTTTGATGTGGCCAATGTACCATCTCCATTTAATGAGTTTTATCCTAGGAAGTATGGCTAGTTATTTCACATTTCTTACATTTCTTAGAATAGGAACTTTCAAATCACTTGGCTTCACTCTTTAGGCTTCACTCTTTATGTTACCAGTTTGTCATCAATTTTGAATATGGTTTAGAAAAAAAAAACTTTTAATTTTGGTTCTGGGTCATAAACTGGCTCTATAAAAGGCATTGCATCTAGATATGGATTTTCAACTAGAGGATTTTAAATTATTTTAAATTTGCATTAAGAATAAAATAAATTTTTTTTGTTAATTATATAATTAAATATAATAATAATAGAAAAACAAATCTATTTTTTAATTAATTTTATAATATTTTAAAATTAAAATATTATATAAATTTAAAATATTTTTTTCTTTATTTATTTTTTTAAATTATATTTAATTTTGAAAATGATAAAAATATTCATTAAATAATTGTACAAATTGTAAAATATCTAATATAGATGAAATATAAAGAAAATGAAGATGAGAATGCAATCCAAATTATAAATACCTCTCATTTGAAATGATAAGGTTTCCAAAATTATACCATATACATTAATTGTGCCTCAAGAGAAAAGACTTGTACACAACTATGAACTCCAAACCATGCCAAATGTCCCTAAATATGAATAATTGTTAGATGTAAATTGGAATCAAAACCACATTGAAAAGATCACTTTGTTAAAGCTAGATTCACAACCAGATAGTTTACATATATGTGATTACAATTATATAGTTTACTTATATGTGATTAGCTTGACTAACATGTTTGATTTTTTTTAATGAAGAAAGATTATAACAATATTATGGAATGATAAATTTTCATTCAAAACTTCAAAGATGGATTTTTTTGGTATCAATGAGACATAAGAAAATAACCCTATAAGCTTGTGTTTACAGTGATATACTCAACATATATGAATGTTCAAATTTAAGGTGAGTTAAACTATTGTGTCCCCTACTCATTTTGTCCATCATGAATTGATTTATAAACTTTTATTACCTCGTCACATTTTATTATTGCATTTCATTGGATTCTATATTTATATTTCTCAATTGTTTCTAGAAGCTCAACAATGTTTGTGTTCATTACCTAAACAAACCTCTAAACATTTTCTTCATTTAATTCTTGAAAGTGTAAACCTAAACTAATCAAGGGTGCTCTTATTTTTCTACAAGTTTTATGGAACACCCTTAAAACATAGAAACAATCATATATATGTTCATAATATTTTTTTTTATAAAATTAATGAAATCTTTACTGCTCACCATGTCTCACCATGTCTGCTTCCATGCATAAGTACAATGTAAAGATACCAGAATATATCAAAGGTATGGATATTTAGGTTTGAAGTCATAATTTTGATTAAATATTGTATTTTGATGGAAAAATTGAAATAGGATTTTCTCTTAAAAGTTTGGAAATACATTCTTAATAATTGTCTTGGTTAAGTTACTAGATTACATCCTAAACAAATGTAAAATATTTTGTAATATCTTCAAATTTAAAGAAATATAAATTTCAAAAAAATCCATTATCAACATTTTTTTTAATTAAAAAAAAAACTTAAAAGAACCAGCTCACCCAAATAACCTCATTTTCATGATTATATTTACTTTATTTGTAAAGTCCAAAGAAAAAATTAACACATATCTGAATTGAGAAGGTATTAGGTTTGTAAGGAAAAAAAAACTTAAGGAACTAGCTCACCCAAATAACCTCATTTTCTTGATTGTATTTACCTCATTTTATTGATTATATTTACCTTATTTGTAAAGTCCAAAGCAACAATTAACACATATGTGAATTGAGAAGGTATTAGATTTACAAGGAAAGAGGGATAAAGTAAATATACTATTTAAAAATTAGAAGTAATGTGAAACCACTGAAATCCCTATTGGTTAAAACAAAGTAATTATCAAATTCCTACTCGAAGAGGAAAGGTCAACTTGGCATTTCATTGTTAATTTTCAATAACACATTAGGGATATCCTAAGAGAGGGACATACATAAAGGTAAGTATGATAAGGAATATCAAGGGTTCATCTTACGAAGAGTTTTTATGGTGTTGTATTCATACCCAATATAATTTGGGTATTCTACTAGTAATAGATTTCGTCCACTAGATTTTTCCCAGTTTATTGATAAATACCAAAATAGATAAGTAGGATGGAACTTGTTTCTTATTATGAAAACACATGGGAAAAATATGTTAATTTTGAATATTATCACTTTTTGAGAAAAGTGTCTATCTTTAACAAACTAGTACTAGTTTTTCTATAAAAGTTGAATTCCAAAACCTCACAATAAATGCTGGTTTGCAATGCTCAAAATGATTGAAATAAATGTGCAACAATAATGTGTTGAATCAAATAATGACTCAACATATTGAAAAATGAAATCAAGATCATCTCTTTATAAGTCCCATGGTATCAATCCAAACATGCTGAACTGTTCCCACTTCATAAACACTTTCAGCCTCTGATAACGTATTCAAAATGCATGAAGGTATGGTTCCTAGATGACCTATTTGCATGTAGATAGATAATTTAAATGTTTGCATGTAGATAGACCATAGAGCCTCTTCAATGTTCGCATGAAGATAGACCATTCTAGCGATTAATGAAAGAAAATGCATTAAGTTAAGCCCCATTCATACTTGGACTTTAATATGAATTTTTGTATGGAAAGTGTGCAACCCTCTAGTTTTAAGTATTTTTTCCATTGGTATGAATTTTAGGCTCCAATTGGATGAGAAATTTTAAATATTGTTTTCTTTTCAATTGGTATGAAGTTTGGGTTCCAAGTGGATGGGAAATTTTAAATATTTTTTCAATTAATATGAAGTTTAGGCTCCAAGTGGATGCGAACATGGAGGTGTGGATGACATGATTATGTGATAGGGACTAATATAAATAATAATGGATGGGTTCCCAACCCTTTCATTCTACCTAATTTAGTACATCATTGCCCCATTTTGATAGTTCAAGCATATATATGATAATGACTATTTGATATTTTTGAGGAGATCAACTAGAGTTGGTTTAATCCTACAAAGTGGGAAGTAACCATTGCATGGTGATAACAAATAATTTTCCAATGAAGTTAATTTTATTGAATTTAGGGGTTATTAATTAAAAAATAAATCAAACTAACAAATAAGGAGATAAGAATTTAATGTTATTTTGAGATAATTTGATACAGATAAATGTATTTGGGGGAAATTTTACTTAGAAATCCATAATTAGAAACATGGAAATAAGCACAAAGTTGCTTTCTAACTCACATCTTCAAGCATCCAAATGAAAAACAAAAACTAACCAAAGATTCACATGGTGAAAATCTAACCAAACATGCATAACGAGATCCTAGTCTTATCACATATTAATTTTATTGGTTGGACATTAGTTTGAGACATGTTTTTGCAATGTTTGTCAAGACAAAATTTAGTAAAGGTAATTTCAATTATTTTTTATAGATTTATATAAAGGTGTTTTATTTAATAATAATAATATATTATATGTGTTTTTATAATTTTCTCCAATTTAAACATGTCAATTTCTAAAAAAAAAAAGATGGTAAATACCATAAGTAATGCTTGGAATCCATTACAAGAAGTGAAGCAAAGGAAATTAAATTTCCATGTAATGTTTATGGAAATTTCTAAGTTGAATGGATGACAAATTTATTTCTAGTTAACAAACTAAAAGATTTAGAAACATAATTATAATTATTTTAGTTAATTTTAATCTAATACATCTTTATTTATAAAGCAATGGCCAAAAGGGGGTAAATGGTTTCCAAACCAACTAAGTCTAGCATCCTCCCTCTTAAACACATGTGAAGTTGGAACTATTTGTAGATTTGAATTCTATGGTGGTACCCTTCTTCTTAATAAGGTGGAGGGTAAGGTATACCTTCAACTAGGATGTTTCAACCAATTTAAAACCAACCATTATGATTACTTATAAATTATTTACAAAGAGGATGTTTCAACCAATTTAAAACCAATGATATTGACTACTCATAAATTATTTACATTGCTCAAACCAACCACATAATCATTTTGATGGACTATAAGTTAAATACACATATTAAATCCTCAGGTTTGAATTTAGTGTCCACTCTTAAACACAATATTTTTTTAAACTATTCAAACTCTCGACAATAAGTCATGGATAGTAGAGCATCAAATTGGGAAAAATTATGGGATGGAAACATTATGGAAATGTAAGAACTTGTTATTAATAACTATGTTACATAAAACATGGGAAATCGTGTATGAATGAATGATAAATTGGATAAGATCTTACATTTAGAGATTGGAATTAGGAAAAATGATTTAAAAAAAACACTACAAACACATCTAATTTTGGAAAAAAGGATTTTAAAATATCCTACAAACACATCTAATTTTGGAAAAAAGGATTTTAAAATATCCTACAAACACATCTAATTTTCTCATAAGTCTTATTAGAAATTAAATACTACCTCACTATACACAAACCTCATATCTAGAGATTAGAAATTGAGAAAAAAAGATTAAAAAAACCTACAAATACATCTAATTTACTCATAAAATTAAAGACTACCCTACTATACACACGAATTTCATTATAGTGTTAGTTGTATGTATTTTCTTTTTAGAACCCTAGACACAAACTAACACACATGTCCATTAACTACCAAAGTAGAAGTCAAGAGTTAGGTTCTACTTTAGATTTGGAAGGAGGATAACCTAAATGAGTTAGGTTTAAAATAAAAAAAGTGTGTAACCATCAAAATGTTCCACTAATTAAAATAATGTAATCATCAAATGCTTGATTAAAGAATATGCAATCTTAAAAGTGCTGATTTTCCATCCACAAACCTTTATCTCAATATTTAACATCAAATTTTTATGAGCTAATAAGACAAATATAACACAAACTAATTATGTGATAGTAGGACAAATATAGGGGAATTATGCTAGCCTACATGAAAGAGACAAAAGCAAGTTGGATAAAGACATGACTTATTAGATTGTGTTGTGATGGTTACCATAAATCAATTTTTTTTAATAATATAAATTGTTAACTATTTACTGAATTGATTTCAAAATTTATATATGAATGAAGGTTAAAAACAGTCTAAAATCAGAACTATAGACCTTTAAATTTAAGTTAACATCAATTTGAAAAACCCAAATCAAATTATTATTAATTTTTTCATAATAAACAACACCAAACCAATAAAATCTCATAACACATAATTAAAGAAAGAGAGGAAAAAACTACTTAAAGCAATCTTCCTGGTTTTCCAACTCACAATGTTCGCTCCTTTGTCCACGTGTCTACTGCTGCAAGCATCTCTCTCTCATGCATCCTCTGCGTTCTAAAAAAGGATATCCTTAGTCTATGTTCGATGCTCCTACATAAAACCCGCTTTCTTTTTGAGGGGGCTAAAGGCTTCTGGCATATTCCTTTTGCTTGGTGAGGCTGGTGACGAAGGCTGAAGGTGAGGCTGAAGGTGAGGCTGAAGGCTAAATGGTGAATGGAGTCCTTATGTTGGACTTGGTGGTCTAGGCCTAAGGTGTGAATAGCTCTATCTACCTCCCTGACCTGAAAGTCTCTCTAGCCCCCTCTCTCTCGGTGAATGTCTCTCTATCTAATACCTGCCCTCTTTAACAAACCATAGCATTGATATGGTCGAGTTAACACTCAAACCCTTTTTATTTTTAACCACTATGCTGCTCAAGCCATGAAAAGCATGAATGTGAAATATACTCTACGATCTCTACCCAAAAGCAGATAACTAATAAATTAACCCTAACCTTAACCTTAAGTATGTAGAGGATTTTAAGAACACCATGTCAAAATAACCTCAAATTGAAATGCACAATTTAATCCAATCCGTTACATTACAATCAATCTAATCTAATTTCATAAGTTTATACATCCGGGAAAGATGGATTAATCTACCTGCTTCTGATGATGCAAAGATTCGTTTCCTTCTACATATGAGTGTGTAAACAATCCCAGCATTTTCATTTTCATTATCAAAACCTAAGTGGCTGACATTTCTACAACCACTGGGCCAAGCCATGAACAATACAGTGAATCCTTTGTAATTCTCCTCTATCCCTGACAAAAATTAAGAACAAAATTTCAGAAAGCATAAATTTAAATTTCAATTGACAAATTGAACTGCCACGGAATATGCGTCAGATAAAATTAATTAAATCAAATCCTCAGAACACGATAATGGATTCATTCCTTCCTCCTGCGAAATTAAATTTAAACACAATAACAATAAAATAAAATCAGAGATAATTTTTATGGACTAATTTCAATTCCATTTGTATCGAATCAAATTAAAACAAAGCAAAGAATGGAGAAGCAATTAAATTGGAGACTTAAATACTCCTCAATCCAATAAACTCACCTGGAAGGAATTAAGGCCAAGGCATATGAGCTCCAAAGGTTTTGTATGGCCTCAAATATGTCGAGGTTCTGCCATGATCTCCCTTTTCTCAGTTATCAAATTAGTCAGGCAATACAAAATTCATGGTTCAGAGATAAAAATTCCTACAACGCCTGACATAAAAATTCCTACAACGCCCAAAGCAAAGAGCAGAGAAAAGGAGGAGCGGATGAGCGCGCCGATTCATCCAACGATTAAAAATCACATTAGAACAAGATCACGTTATTAAGAAACCTAAACCAAACGGAAGTGTCAGAAATGTCATGGCCAAATTCAAATTTAGCCGTCAAATATTATAGTTAGATCCAACGGTAGATTTTCCTGTGCTTTTTGTGCTTTTTTTCACGGTCTGTAGACCTTTTTAAACTATCTATCAATAACCGATGTGGCAGACAAGATTTTTTTAGTTACTGACATTTAAAAATTCAAATATGATAACGGTGGATTTCTCCTTGCTTCTTTGCTTACATGCTCTAAATTTACCAATTCTTGCTTTTTAGGTATATTTCATAATTTAACATTAAGTTTTAATAATAATAAAATTAACCATTTAGCTTAAAAAAAATAGTCAAATTCAACGCTTAAATGTTATTACTGTTCTGCCGCGAGATTTTTCTATGATGAATCAATTATCCAATTATCAAGAACTCTCACATTTCAATTTATTTCAAAATTAGTTTTAATGTTAAATATTACAAATTATTTATCTATTTTTTAAATTAAGCACTAAACATGTACTTGAAATTTTAATTTTATAACTATTAAATTTTAATAAAATTTAGTTATAATTCATTTTTATATATAAACAAAATTGTACCTTTTACATAAATTAGGTAAAAGAATGTTACAGATAATTCTTAAAGTTAATGTTATTAATGGTCATATAAGGAATTTAGGTTTTTAGGTTTTTTAATGATATTGATATTGTTTATCAATTAAATATAATTACATATTATATGACAAGTGATTAACATTTATAATATTAAAAAAATGATATTATTTAAAATAAAATATTATATATTATTTAAAAAATATATATAATCAATATTGAAGATAAAACACATAATAATTATTTAAGATATTTAAGATAAAACATGATATACTATATAAAATATAAAATAATAATAAACAATATTATATACATATTAAAGTTACATGCAATAATATAGATATACATATTGATATGTTATTTAAAAGGAAAAATAAATTACAACACTTTTTGGTGTGAGAATAAATGATTTGCCACTATTATTTCATGGGAAATTAATAAGGTTTTGTCATCTTGTTATAATAGTATAGTAACATAATAGTTGTTTGATGATATGGTGAGTATGCTTTATTTCTCTACTCTCTTCTCTCTTCTTTTGTGCAAGCTCCCCTCTCCTTTTTTATACAACCAAAAAAAACATGGTGGAAACCATACTTTATAAAGTCTACTTAATACTTTATAAAGTCAAATAGTGTGCATCATGCTTATATATTAGTGGAATGGTTGAAATTGATCACCATCTCCATCTAATTCTTAAATGAGGATAATCCCAAACCAAGTTTGCCATTAATTGAGGTAATGAATTTTATTGACTATAATCTACATAGACATAAACCTTTATCATTGAATAACATGTTTTAGCAAGGCCCCTTCAAACACATAAACCCACATTTATATCTGCATGAATTGATTTCTAATTTTGTAATATTATTAAAAAATCTACCAATTAAACCAGCCTAATTAGTACTCCATGTAAGCTTGCATTGCACTATTTTAAACAACAATGATAAATGTTTGTCAACTTGATAAAAGTCCTTGTCATTCATAGCAAAGCACCTAATTGAATAAGATGATAGA